>CAUYQV010156814.1:0-33619 GCA_963574575.1 Galagoides demidoff | reverse complement strand
CATCGCGGCTCACAGCAACCTCCAACTCCTGGGCTCTAGCGAGTCTCCTGCCTCTGCCTCCCAAGTAGCTGGGACCACAGGCGCCCGCCACAACGCCCGGCCATTTTTTGGTTGCAGCCATCATTGTTGTTTGGCGGGCCCGGGCTGGGGATCTGAACCCGCCACCTTAGGTGTACGTGGCTGGCGCCTTAGCCGATTGAGCCACAGGTGCCGAGCCAGAAAAAGGATCCTTTATTCTCAAAGGTCTCTTGGGTTCTCCCAAATATCTTGCTCTGCTCTTGGTATCTAGTGATGACCAGGATAAATGGGATTATGATTTATAATATACCAAATACAGTCAATCTTAATCAGAAGCCATTGTCACTGTGCCTAATTCTTGATACTACGACCCCAAAATGAGTGTGTGTTGAGTATATTCATCTGCCATCATATGAAAAAGTCCTATAGATGGCTATAAATGTGCATGGAGGCAACAAAACGTAGTCTCTTTTTGCACCAGATTAAATAAATATTCCATTTGTAAAAAGAATGTTGGAAACAGAGGCAAGAAATCTTGAAACCCTGTTTTTACTGTCACTTCTCCACTTAACACAAGACAAAAAACTAACCAACTGACATTTCTACATATCACAGTTTGGGCTTTTGTTTACCTCCCCAGAGCTTGTTTCCAAGGCCATTAGGAGAATGTTTCAGCCTGGCCAGGTTACTCTGGATTTGCAGCTGTGTTGTCAATCCAGGCCAGACTCCCAGAAGAAGCCTCCTAATTGGCTGTCAGTAAGTCACTTTTATGCACAGCCTTTTCCTTAAAACCTTTTCCACTCCAGTAACATGGCCTTTCTGAAACATCCTCAAAACACATTGGAAGTGTAGGTGTGGGGGTGGGAGTGAGGAGGGCTTGGAACCACTCGAAACTGGGGCTTGAACAGTTGTGAATATTCCCAAAATGTTTCCACTGTGAATGTGCTTCAGTCATGTTAAGATAGTCAAAACAGTTTGACAAGTTTCTGTTTGGCTCTGGTCTCAGTGACTGTGTTCATGACCTGATTAGCTAGTGCCCACAAGGGATTGACAAGACTGGCAAATCCACTGAGACAGCTCTTTGTAAAGGGAATTTATGGCTGTGTAATACAGTGATTAACCCTCAGCACCCACAAGCTGTTACCCAGGGCACCATAACTTCTTCAGAGCCAAGGAAAGCAGAAGTGTGAAATCAAACATTTGCAACATGTAAATGTGTCCACCTACCAAACATATATTTTGCCTTTGAATATGATTTTATTGCTACCAGCTGGAATTTGGAGCTGAATTCAAATCTTGCCTCTGCCTCCTAATAGCTGTAGAAGCCTAAGTAAGACAAAACCATTCTGATTTCCATGTTATTATCTGTAAAAGTGGGACAACTGATTCCTACCTCCCAGGAGAAGGAATTTATCATGAGTTTACTTGTGAACTCACTTTACATGTGAAAGCACACAAAATTATTGTGAGTTTACATATAAAAACACTTAGCACAGTAGGCAATCAGTACATGTTAATTTTCTTCCTTTTCCTTGACTAAAATGTTTGAATTAGGACTTGATACCATTACTAGTATATAACATAGAATACAGAGAAGGCTGCCCTGTGCAGAATGCCAAAATGACATCGCAAAGTTTAAAAATTCTCCCCCTTCTGAGTAGCTGATGCTGCTTTTCCCAGTGGGACACAATCTGCCACCACATCCGTCATTCACAGGAAGTTACTTCTAAGACTTGATATTCTTTCTGGCTGTTCATGGGCATTGAATTCTGAAGATGAGATATCTGAGCAGAATTCCTTTAACCCTGTCCTTGCACATGCCGCACTTAGCCTTTTTAAAGGTCTTTCTTCTGCTGCTACTGACTGACTGACCCTCTGGCATAAAAGTGCTGACAAATGCCCTTGTTCTTGAAATAATAGACTTTCAAATCCTATTGCCTGGAGAGATGGAGTACTCAGAAAGGAAGTGTGGCATGACAAAAAATCAAATTGGGTTTCTATTTTTTCACTATTAGGATTCTTACTTAGACATTTGAGCTATCACTAAACCCTGAGATTGGACTGAGCCCTTCTTCTTGAGCTCACTCCTCCCTTTTTCTCATTTCATTGACATCCTCACCATGCCAGATTGATAGACATCGCCAAAATCCTTTAGGTCAAGAACTGTGTCCTGAACTCTGTCATAAACCTAGCATCTTGCACAAGGTGCTCAACTAATATTTGTCAAGTGAGAAAATAAATGAATGAAAGAATGAATATTAGAAAAACACTTTAAGAAATGGTTTTAGCAAGGCCTTCGAAGCTTCAGAGCCTCCTCCTCTATTCCTCAATTTTTGTCTACATGCACAGAACCAAATATGAGGATTTCTTCTCTTCCCTGAGAAAACCCAAACTAATTATCACAAGAATCCTAATATAACAACTGCACTTTTTGACTACCAGCTAAATATACAATCGGTTAGTTAACTCCTGGGAAAAGAGAAAAGAAATAACTGAAACCCAGACATTTTGTACCTAAGGATCTCTATCGTGTACCAACTTTTTGGCCTTCCATACCACTGCTCCCCAGCCCTAACATACATTGCCAGCATGCTGTTCTTCTCTTGGTTTGATTTGGAGTTTCCACAGGTATTGTGCCTGCATATCTGAGGCTGGCACCAGATGAATGGCATTTCCTTGGATCTAACAGCAGATGTCCAAAAGGAAGCCTTTCCCCACAGGGCCACTGTGAACTTTGAATGAGATTGTTTATACAAGGCACTCAGCACAGAGTCTGGCACATTCTGTATGGTTGATAACATGTGAGCTAGTTAATTTCCTGCTCCCCTGAGTGAGAGGGCATCAAGTCTTCTTACCCCATCAACTTACTTTTTAGCGTACCTTTAAACAAATGACCCCAAACAGTGACACACACTACACCTCTTTCCATATAATTCTCTATGTATTGTTGCTCCAACTCAAAAAGGTTATTAGACAAACCACAGCTGTATAAAATTTCAATTCATTCACTTCTATATGGCCCCTTGCCGATGCCCCTCACTTTTTAACCAATGTTTTATTTTCATTTGAGGAAGTTTTGCCCTTCCTACCAAAGACTTTTGCAGATATTAACAATCTATTACGCCTTTCCCTTTTTTAGAAGAGGCAGAATTCCATTTTTCTTAAAAATGTTTAAGAAGATATTGAAACAAAAGCTAGTATATAACATAGAATACAGAGAAGGCTAGTCTCTGTAGATAGCTATTTTAATAGCTATAGCTAAATAGATAGCTATTTTAACAAAGCTATCTGCAATACGTATTTCCTTATATACCATGTACTTCTTTCTGCTACGCATACTGACTCTACCTGAATCCTTTGCGAAACCGTCTCTGCCAACAACAATTTACTATTATTTTACCTGCTCCAGAATCTGCTAGTGCTTTCTGTACAAATCACACTGCTTAGCCTTTCCAATCTACAGTTTCTTTGGAATATCTGGAGTTTCCTCAGGGTAGATATTTATTTTTTCCTATATGTCTTTTGAATTTCCCATAATGTGTTGCCTTAGATTATGTAGTACTTCACAGAACAAAGTCCTTCACACAGGGATTTATTACATCCTTTTTAATAAACTGGACTTTAGGTAAGGAATGATTCTTAGAATGGCTGGGGCTCAGGCAAGGACAGATCCATTCTTCTTGTAGCCTATTCTCCCACTGTAGCTACTTTTCCAGCATCTAGTGGCTTCTTCCCAAAGAAACATTCTCAACACTGTTCAAGCCGGCCTAGACAGGGTTGGGAAGAAACGGCTATCTTAGGTGATTTTCTTTCCAGTATGAGAGTTTAATAAAAAGGGCCAAGGAAGCAGAAGCTTTACCCCTCCAAGTTTTCTTGTCATTCTCCTTCCTTTAAAAGACAGACTATCATATGCTAAATAATCTCCAGTATGTCCAGCACCTGGAAACATAGGTTTCCAGCATTAATGGAGGGAAAGGCATTTTAAGTAACCTGAAAAAAAAAACTTAGTGATCAATGAATATATTTGGACCCAAGAGAAAATAATTATATCTGTTGAATACTAAATGGAGAGAGAAAAGAACTATAATTTAGAGATTAGAAAACGTCAGTCAGAATTAGGCCTATGCTAGGTACCATTTTATGTTCAAACTTACAGAAAGGTGACTATTTAATAAATGTATTTTTCTCCCCATGTGAGGCTTCTAAACCCCATCAGAGCTTTCTAAAAATGAGTAATGCATTGCACAATTGAGTGTTTCTTATATGACATTGTTCTAGAATATTTGGGCAAATTCCAATGATGTTGGAGTTATCCAAAGATAAAGCTGCTGTAGTAAGGCAGGGAGGTGCAAAGGAGTTCCAAACATTACTTAGGGAAGAAAGGGTGGAAGGAATAAACCAACACGTATTATCTGATTTAATATGCACAATAACTGTATTATATGGGTACTATTACTACGCCCATTTTAGAGATGTGGTAACAAAAGTTAAGAAAATCAAGAATGACTGCTGGGCACCCATAGCTCAGTGGTTAAGATACTGGCCACATGCACTGGAGCTGGTGGGTTTGAACCTGGCGTGGGCCTGCTAATAAACAAACAAACAACAAATAGCCGAGCATTGTGGCAGGCACCTATAGTCCCAGCTACTTGGGAGGCTGAGGCAAGAGAATCACTTGAGCCTAAGAGTTTGAGGTTGCTGTGAGCTATGACATCACAGCCCTCTCCGGCTATGATGCCACTGTACTCTACAGCTATGACACCACTGTGCTCTACAAGGTGACAAAGTGAGACTCTGTCTCAGTAAAAAAAAAAAAAAAGAATGACTGGAAGTATAAGAAATTTAATAATATTTAATTCTCCCCATTCATTTTATCAATGTATAAAGTACAGATCAGAGAGGGGAGGTGTTTTTTATCAAAGTTACACAGCTACCACATAGCAATATGAAGACCTGAACCCTCTGACTCTAAATTTAGTTCTCTATGCACTATGTCGATCTCCTTTATGCCACAGCCAAAATTCAATCTCTCGACCCAAATGGGTCTCATTATTTCTTTGTCCTCAAATTTTCTGTGGAATGAGATTTAATATTTCTAACTTATATTGCTCTGTTATTCTGATAGTATTTTTTGAGTGTCAAATACTGTGATAGGCATTGGACCTTAGAATGGAAAATAAAGCAGATAAGACTAAATTCAGTTTTGTCGACATTTAAAGTCTAGTGAACAATACCGACATTAAAGAAATGACTAGCAGATAATTAGCAACTATGAATGTAATTAAGGAGTACTACAGAGTATATGAGAAATAATTTGATCTGGATAGGATAGGTTCAGGAAATTCCTTTAAGAGGAAATGATTTTTTTTTTTTTGAGACAAGAGTCTCACTATGTCGCCCTCGGTAAAGTACTGTGGTGTCACAGCTCACAGCAACCTCAAACTCTTGGGTTTAAGTGATTCTCTTGCCTCAGCCTCCCAAGTAGCTGGAACTACAGGCACCTGCCAGAAGGCCTGGCTATTTTTTGTTGCAGTTGTCATTTTTGTTTAGCTGGCCCAGGTCGGGTTTGAACCCACCATCCTCGGTGTATATGGCTGGCACTATAACCACTGTGCTATGGGTGCCAAGTCAAGAGGAAATCGATTTTAAACAGAGATCAGAAAGATAAGTAGGAGCTGGTCAAGCAGAATCCAATATTGCAATTTTAAGACTCATGTGTTTGATGACTTTATTCAATAAAATTAAGTGTTTATCCACTAAAATATTTATGTTGCTGAACTTATTTAATTTCCAACCATTTAATATAGAATCAAAGGCAATCAGATGCTTCAGAAAAGTGTTTTGTTAGTAATTACAGAAAAAAATCCAAAGTCAATCTCAAAGAGCACAGTTGATTATCTCAAACATTGATTAGCTAACTTCACCTAACAAACTGTTGCCCAAAAGTTTATAACCTGAAGGTAAGGGCATTATTTGAACAAAGGCACAAAAGTACCCCTTCACAAATCCCAACTGAAATGATCAACAAATTCGCTTACTGATACTATTAACATTTACAGCTCCCTTTCCATGTATTTCTGTGAATTGTATAATAGTACTAATTTAAATGTATGTCTATTACTCATTAATTTTAAGGTAGTATAATATCATTATAATAGTGTACAGATAGAATATAAAGAGAATCTACTCACGTGTTTGAGAGGCATACACAGATGCCAAATTGAGATAAATTCTCCTCATTCAAAAATGAGTTAAACTGATTGAAACCAACACAAGGTCAATGAAGTCATGTTGCAGCATAAAGTAAAAGGAGGAAAAAGTGAAGGAAGTGGTGGAGGAGCAGCATACTTTAGAAAAAGATTTACTCTAGAAAACATAAGTTATGGCTCGGCACTCATGGCTCAGTGGTTAGGGTGCCAGCCACATACATCTGGGCTGGCGGGTGCAAACCCAGCCCAGGCCTACTAAACAACAATGACAACTACAAAAAAAAAAAAAAAAAACAGCTGGGCATTATGGTGAGCTCCTGTAGTCCCAGCTACTGGGAGCTGAGGCAAGACAATCACTTAAGACCAAGATTTTGAGGTTGCTGTGAGCTGTGATGTCACAGCACCCTAGTAAGGGCAACAGAGTAAGACTCTGTCTAAAAAAAGAAAAGAAAAGAAAAGTTAATTAAAAATAGTCTCTGCTTTGTACAGAAAAAAATTCAAAGAAATTTTAACTCTAAAATAAGAAAATCAATTAAAAGACAAAACAATTTAATTAAAAAGAGGCATTGGCTGAGTTGTAGAATGTAAAGAAAAAAATAATGTTATAACAGATTTTTAATGATATTATAAGATTTTCACCGGGCATTTAATAATGAATCTGCTCTAATATCATTTCACCTTACTTCTGTAGATCTACACAAATAAAAAAACTAAAACTAAACCAAGATACTCTTCTGACTAGCAAGAAAATACGAAATGTATATATCAATTGGGCAAATGGTAACGATATCTTTGATATTGTCAGTGGATTAAATATTGCAAGGTTGACAAGCAATTTCAATTTTCTGTGACATAGTGAAACAACCATTGACATTAACATTGTCCCAAGGTTAAGGGTTACATTTCAGAGGGGATACGACCAATCTGTTAAAGGTAGGCTATCTCAAGAGAGCTGTATACAAACAAACTTGTCAAAAATTCAATTTTATGATGACAAGATACAGATTAAGTATTTGATTTAACTTTAGCAAGCCCTTTATTCCGCCTAGCTGATGCTTTTTGTTCTTTGTACCTGATTTGTAAATATTATCTACCTAGTCCTTATCTCTACAGCAGAGAATGACATGTGGCCTCACTCTATGCATTCTCAAGAGCCATTTTGCCACAATCTTTTCAGAAAAATAAGCAAGAGAAATGACAAGGCAGTTCATAATAAAGGAAATGCAAATACTTGTTAAACATTTGAAACATAAAAATGCAAACTAAACCTACATTGCTTTTCATCCATCAAATTGAGGTACATCCAAAAATTAAGTAAGATCACTTTGTCACTGGGGCTGTGGGAAAGTAGGCCCCCCTCATACATGGATAATGGGAATGCAAGATGATATAATCCTACAGAAGGGAATTTCTTAAGATTTAGGAAATTATACATTCATTTACCCTTTGACCCGTCTATCCCACCTCTAGGAATCTATCCTAAGAGTACACTGACAAAAAAATAAAATAACGTATTCTAAAAGCTGTTTGATGCAGCACTATTTGTAATAGCAAGACTGGAAACACTAAAAGCTTATCAGTAAGGGACTATGTTAATAAACTGGGGCATCCACACAGTGGAGCACCTTGCAGCCAGAAGAAAGAAATGAGGCAGAGCTCCTTATACTACTATGGAGTGATCTCAAGAATATATTGGTTTGTAAAAAAGTGGGGTACAGAACAGTGTGTTAAATTATACTAGGTTTATATAAGAAAGTGAGAAAAGTTATGAATTATGGATAGCTAAATCTATATTTGCTTATATTTTTTAAAAAGATACAATGGAAGGATAAATCAAAAACTATTTTTAAAAGGTGGTTACAAGGAGAGAGAGGGAACAGGATGGAAGGGATAGGGAGATAAACCACATTTCTTATAATGTATCTTGTTTTTATTTTTATTATACTATAGAACAATGTAAATATTTTACATCATTATAAAGCAAAATGGAATTAGAAAAGCAACTGTTAAAAAACAAAAAAATAAATGAAACAAATGAGCTTAATTATATTTCAAGTTGTTGGCAGACCACAAAAATAATTATTCCAAGGAACTTTAACACACAACACTTAGGCTATAAATCCCTAGTGAGATGCACACTTAAAAAAAAAGAAATTAAAAATAACTCCAGAGGATCTCCAAATTGCTTTCGGTCCTCACTTTGCTAATAATAATATTGATTGTTTCAGTAAACTCTTTGTTAGAAATAATATATCTATATTATGGTTTGCCTTGAAAGTATACACAGGAAAGAAGCAATAATGTTTG
Organism: Galagoides demidoff; assembly: GCA_963574575.1. Taxonomy (NCBI): domain Eukaryota; kingdom Metazoa; phylum Chordata; class Mammalia; order Primates; family Galagidae; genus Galagoides; species Galagoides demidoff. The sequence continues at coordinate 25,085 of CAUYQV010156814.1, read as the reverse complement.
TACAATAAGAATCCAAGATTTTCAGCATAAGAAAAAAAGAAAAAACTAATTAAAGAAATTAAGTAAAACTCATAAAACTGAATCGAAAATATGAGCATAATGACATGATCTATTTTTCTAGTTCTGTCCACTGTAAAGGTAGAAAAGATGGTGTCTATGTTCTAAGTATTGGAACACAGACAAAATATTCTGGCCCCTGCAATGCCCAGTGCAGTACCCAGTGGGGAAAACAGACAAGTAGAAGGAATGAGGAAAAGAATTTCTATTCAATAAGTGGTCCTGGGAAAACTGGGTAGTCACATGTAAAAGAGTGAACCAAGATCCACACCTCACCCCACTGACAAAAATTAATTCACGATGGATAAAAGACTTAAACCTAAGGCATGACAATATATGAATTTAGAAGGAAGCATGTGAAAAACTCTTGTGGATATTAATGTAGGAAAGGAATTTATGAAGAAGGCCCCAAACACAATCACAGCAACAACAAAAATAAACAAATGGGACATGATCAATTAAAAAAAAATTGCACAGTCAAAGACACAATCAATAGAGTAAACAGCCTACAGAACGGGAAGAAATATTTGTATGCTATACATCCAATGAAGGGCTAACAACTAAAATCTACTGAGAATTCAAGCAAATCATCAAGAAAAAGTCAAATAACCCCATTAAAAAGTGGGCAAAGTACATGAACAGAAACTTTTCAAATGAAGATAGTTTAATGCCCAAAAAACATGAAAAAATATTCAACCTCTCTAATCATCAGGGAAGTGCAAATCAAAACTGCAATGAGATAACAGCTAATTCCAATGAATGATATTAAAGTCCCAACACCACAGATACTGGTGTGAATACAGAGAGAAAGGAGCACTTATACACTGCAAACTAGAGCAATCTCCGTGGAAAGCAGTATGGAGACACTTTGAGAAATAAAAAGCAGGTCTACCCTTTGATCCACCCACCCAATTGGACATTTACCCAACTTTAAAAAAATGTTTTATCAAAAGACACTTTCATCCTAATATTTTGAGCAGCACAATTTACAATTGCAAAGATGTGAAAACAATCTAAGTATCCATCAATACATGAACAGATTATTAAAATGTGATGTATGTATATAGTGGAGTATTATTCGGTCACAAAAATGGCAGTCTAGTATCTTTTATAACAACCTGGATGAAATTATAGACCATTCCTCTAAATGAAGTATTGCAAGAATAGAAAAACAAACAACACATGTCCTCAATAGCGACTTGGAACTTAGTCAATCAACACTTAGGTGCATGTATGAAATTAAAACTCAATGGAAATCATATACGAGGGGAGGAGGAGAAGAAGGTTAAATTCACACCAAATAGGTGCAAGTGCACGTATTCTCAGTGAAGGACAAACTTATAATATTGAGTTAAAATGTACACATGTAAATTTATGTGACCAAAATGTGTGCATTTTGAAATACTGTAATACTTTGAAATAAAAAAGAAAAGACAATGGATATATACCCCCAAAAAGACAATAAATATGAAGGTACGGTTAAGTAGGCAGAATCCAGTGGTATGGGTAAGTGCCACAATAACCCAAGTAGAGTTGCTCTATAACACAAAGTAAATGGAAATGACAAACAAAAGGATAAATTATAAATAAGCCACCTAAAGGATGAAAAACAAAGATAATCGCTATACCCAAAGAAGAGATAGAGCAAATGGAAAAGAAGCAAGAGGCAAAGATATAAAGAAGAAAGCTTTCCTGAGACAGATAAAGAAATAAATCAGCAGATGGAAAAGGCTAACTAGATACCAGACTAAGTTAATGTTCAAGCGACTAATTTCTAAATATATACATATGATTTTTTTTTAGCTCCACAAATAATCTTTAAGTATCCAGACATATTTTTTTCAAAAAGCTGTTTATCTACAAAGAAAATCAGCCTTACCTCAGCTTTCTCCTCTGCGAAACCAAATGACTATCTATGCATAGACTACATGTTTACTATAAGACACATATGGAAAAACCAAGTAGTTCAGAAATAGTAAAAGAATAGGCAAAAATGAACCAGATAAATAAAAACAAAATGAAATTGAACTCATCAATATTAACAATCAAGGTAAAAAAATAGAACTTAAGGCAAAAAGCACCACGAAAGGCAAAGAAAGTCAATGTTTACTAATAATTTTTTCATGACTCAAATTCTCATATTGAACTTTTTCTTTAATGTGTCAATAATATGAGACTGAAATAAATAATTATTAAAATATAAATGGATCTTATTCATACTAATAATCAAAATATAAAATATCTATTGGCCAAAAAGTAGGACCTTCTATGAAGAAAAGTGCAAATTTTAAATGGAAAACACCAAAATAATCAAAGAGAGAGTGATCAATCATTTTCCAGAATGAAACAAAACCTGTATTAAAAACATTTTAATTTTTTCCCAGATATGTAAATTTAATTTAATTCTAATCCAGACACATAAATTTCCAACTATCCACAAAATTTTGAAATTGACATAAAGAACATGAGTCTACTCTAATAGATAAGGAAGCATGTTATAATATTTTGATAATAGAAAGAAAAAATAGTCATGTCAGTGATTAAAAAGCCCAGGAGGATAAACCAGTATATTTAAATATTTGGTATATAATTTTGGCCTTAAAATGCATTTGGGGTAGATTTACTATGGTCACGTCATGATTGGTGAAAATATTCTAAAAACTATAAAGTTAGGGTTATATGTTGCAAAATGAAATGAGAAATTATTTCATAAACTTTCATAAATATCTACTGTTTAGGTAAAAAGCCTTTTTCTAAGTCTATAAATGAAGAAACTACATAGGAAAAATATGACAGATTTGATCACACAAAACTTAAGACTTTGGTATGTCAAACACCACCATAAAAAAATTAAAAGGCAAACAAGACAATATTCATAAAAAGTACCAAAATAGGATAATAGGTATTACATGAGCTCTAACATATACATGATTTTACAAATCAGTAATAAAGGAAAGTATATACCAACAGACACATGGGAAATAGAAATGAACACTTTATAAAGTAGAAACACACAAAATAAAACCAATAAAACAAGACTAGTTTGACAGTCAAAAAGTCATATCAGAGTGTTGGAAATTATCCTATAATTGTGAGAGTATAGTGAAATAGATATTTATACAATCACTTATAAGAATGTAAATTTCACAATATTTCTGAAAAGCAATTTGTTATACATATCTACCACCATTCCCCCACTCCAAATAATGTACATATCTTTGAGCCAGTAGAGCAATTTCTAGGAATTTATAAAGAGGAAATAATAAGATATTTGTAAAAGACTGATGATATAAAAATAGTAATAGTAATTCTCAATAGTTATTTAGAACTTATATTAATACCAAACACTATGCTGTAGTGTCTATGGTATCACATCCCTTTAATGTTCATGAAAAACTTTAAGTTATTCATATTTTCAATTCTATTTTGCACATGAAGAATATGAGGGTTGGAGGATTTAAGTAACTTGCCAAGATCACAAAAACAGTGAGCATCAAATCCGAGATTTGAACATAGACCCAACCAGAGCCTACACTCTTAAACCTACACCCTCCTATCCTATCATTGTAAATAATATAGTGGTTAATAAATTATGATTTATCCTCTTGAAAGTATGCCATTAAAATTAGTACATAATAGGTGGTGACAGGAATATGCTCATAATTTGCCATTCAGTGAAAAAAATGTTCTATATTTTAGAGCACATATTAATATTTTAACATTTATGTCATTCTAATGATACAAAACCAAAAAGTGACTGTATCTTTGTCTACAGAGAATACTAGAAAAAGCAGAGACCGAACTAAGCTTGCTCTGTCTGTCTTTCTCACTATAGCAGGCTTGTGCTTCTGCTACCTTGCAGGCAACTGAGATCATTGGTAGTGGCTTCCCTAGAGTGTCCGTGCATCCATGTTTTCTGAAACCAGTTTCCTGACATCATTTACTACATTTTATCCAATGGTTATGTAAGATTTTAATTCCCCAAATCATTTTCTCTATGTATCTCTTCTATTTATGTAAAATACTCAGAGTAACTTCTGCTTTTCTGAAGACACTAATTGATACAGTATTTAGTATAAGAATATGGTCATACATACACGCTAAGAAATACCAAACCCACCTAATCTACTAAAAGGGATTAGCACATCATTGTATGGAATAATGTTCAGCTTTCCTTTTAACCTTTTCATTAGAAGCACCACTGTGCTTCACTAATAAGGGGACTGTAGTAACATCTGTAAAGAAAAAAAATTCCTAGCACTAATTAACCCTATTAACTTGAAAATAATCCACTCAGGAGAGGGGTACCTGGAAAGAGATGTTGAATTTGAGGACCTTCAGGACCCTCCTCAGAGGGGAACTCCGTGTTAGTTTACTGAGGTTTGCAGTAAACAGGTCTGGCTTGTTTCATAATAATTAATCATTGTTATTATTATTTATAGACAGCTTTATTAAAATAGAATTAAACTGAAGATCAGATTAAACGGAATTCAAACTAAGTCAGATTGAAAGCCTAGAATAAAGGGCCAAAAGGGAACAGCAGTGCAAGATCATAATAATAATAATACCTTGGATTTATATAGCTCTCATCCTCCCACAAGCGCAATGTGAATGTGAACCGCATATATAAGTGGATGAAGAAGTAGATGCAGTTTTCCTTTCTCAAGTCTGGATTTAAAAAGCTCTGACAGAAGAGACTAGCAAATGGAGAATCAAGATCTTAAAACCAATTTGAAAAAGCTCCTCATAGAAGCGCATTTTAAAACGTGTTTGCCATTCCCGTGAAAGGGGCAGCATTCTCAAAATAAAGGCACGACTTGTACATCAAAGAGACCAAAATACATGAACAAATAAAAGATGATCTATCAGTGTAAATGTTCCTCAGATATGATAATTAAAATGCTACCTGCCCATACCTCGCTCACTAGACCACTAGTTTCCAACCTTGTTCTTTAGAATTTCTGTAAAAAATATATTTAAAATCCATATTTGTAGGCCTTAATGTCCGAGATTCTGATTCAGGGAGTCTTGAACAGTCCTAGGAATCTTCATTTTTGAATAAACACTGGTTCAGTTGCTGTTGGCATTTCATCCCCAGATTGTTTTTTTCTTTGAGGGCAGGGACCACGTTCTATGTAATGCACTTCTTAATGTTACTGCAGCGTTTTATAAAACGCTATGTGCATAATAGGTTACTCAACAAATTTTCATAAAACGGATGAATGATCATGAAATAACTAAATGTACTAGGTTATCAATCTAAAGGGTAAGAGAAACAGTGTTGTCTTCAACTGCTGTGGAGTTCATAAAAAGGTCATCTTACAAGCTAAAATTATGAAGATTTTAGGAGGCACATGTTCCTTAAGCTGAACTCTAAAGAAAAGGTATTCTGTGGTATTTTCTGTGGTATTTACAACAGAAAAGTAAAAGACAGGGAGGGCAGAAGAAAGAGTGAGTAACACAAAGGTAAAAACATATGAGGTACGTTTATAAAGTAGTTATTAGAAATTCCTATATCCATATTGTTTTCTTTTAAAGTCAGAATTCATAAATGCCCTTTCATTTAATACCGAACAACAGATTTTCACTCTTGTTCTTCTCCTGTATCATTTGATTTCCCTCTTAATAACATGACTCACGTATGTCTAAAAATTCAAACTCCTTGGCATAATAGACACAGTCCTTTAGGATCTAGTTCTACATACAAGCATACATGCATGAACACACACCAACACAAAATTACCTGCTTTCTAATTTTACTAAATGGCCTGCAGTTTTAAAGATATAGTAGTTGCTCTGTGCCTCCTCCCACACTTGCACCCTGTCTCCTAGCCAGAGTAATTTCTTACGGCAAAACTAGGGTCAGGATCACATCCTCTAAGACCTATTCCATGACCACATAACAAGATCCCTCCCAGCACTAAAGTTCTTCCTTAATGCTACCATAGCTTCCTGTGAAACCTAAATCATGTCACCTATTACAACATGTTATAATTTCCTATAGTTTTTTTCTACAAATGTATCATTCTCCACAAACATAGGAAAAACATAAGATGGAATATCTATAGCCTGGGAAATCCTTTCCGTGGGAGGTGGCCTCTTATTGCCCCAAATGGTACCCCCTTCCTCATATTAATGTCCTTTTGCGAACCCTTATCCTTGAGCGTATGGGCTTTTTGAAACAAGCAGAATACAGAGAAAGGTATAGGATTCTACTTTCACCACTAGATTACGAAAGACTGTGGCTTCCATCTTGGGTACTCTCAAGAGTATTCTTTCTCTCTCTCTTTATCCCCCATTATCATAATTTTTTCTTTTTTTTGAGATGGAGCCTCAAGCTATCCCCCTGGGTAGAGTGCCATGGCATCATAGCTCATAGCAACCTCCAACTCCTGGCCTCAAGCGAGTCTCCTGCCTCCGCCTCCCAAGTAGCTGGGACCACAGGCGCCCACCACAACGCCTGGCCATTTTTTGGTTGCAGCCATCATTGTTGTTTGGCGGGCCGGGCTGGGGATTTGAATCTGCCACCTTAGGTGTACGTGGCTGGCACCTTAGCCGATTGAGCCACAGGCGCTGAGCCTCCCATTATCATAATTGTCATCACTATCATCATTATCACGTGCTATGGTTTGAGAACACTTAGGTCCATGCAACAAGAAACCAAGGCCTGCCAGCAATCACAAAAATGAACTCAGAAGCCAATTTTTTCAGTGCAAGCAACAACTATATGAGTGGGATCACAAGAAAATTCTTCAAGTCCTGCTATGATTACTGCTCTGACCAATGGCTTGGTTATAACCTCATAAGAGACCTCTAATACAATCCTGAACAGAAGTGGCAAGAGTGGATAGACATCTTTATCTTCTTCTTGATCTTGCAAAGAAAGTATTCAATCTTTCACCATCAAGTATGAATTTAGCTATGGGTTTTTCATTGAGGAAATTTTCATCTATCTGTTAGATGAGTGTTTATTATCATGAGATGGTTTTGGGTTTTATCAAATATCTTTCTGCATCTACTGATGGGATCACAGAGGATTTTCTTAATTTTTATTGATATGGTATTTTTACATTAATTAATTTTAAGATGTTAAATAAACTTTTCATCGCTGGGATAAATTCCATGTGATCATGGTATATAATTCTTTTTATACGTAACTGGCTTCAGTGTGCTAGCATTTTGTTGAGGATATTTGTATCAACATTCATCCCGAGATACTCATCTACGGTTTTCTTATGATATCTTAGTCCAGTTTTGATATCAGGGTAATACTGGCCTCATAGGATGAATTTGGAGTTGTTTCCACATCTTCTACTTTATTGGAAAAGTTTAGAAGAATTGGTGATAATTCATCATTAAGTGTTTGGCAGAATTCGTCAGTAAAGCCTATTGTGCCTGGAATTTTCTCTGTGAGCGGTTTGTGATTATTAACTTAATGTCTTTCTTTGTTATATGTCTATCCAAATTGCCTATTTTTTCTTGAGTAAGTTTTGGTAGTTTGGGTCTCTCCAGAAGTTTGTACATTTTGTTGAAGTTATGTAATTTAATGGTATATAGTCATTTATAATATTCCTTTATAATCCTTTTTATTTATGTATTATTGATAGCAATATTCCATCTTTTATTTCTAACTCTAGTAATTTGAGCCTTTTTTTTTTCTTACTGTATTTAGCTAAAGCTTTGTCAATTTGGTCGATCATTTCAAAGAATTATTTTTTTAGTTATTTTCTTTACCATTTTCTATTCAAATTTCACTAATTTATGCTCCAAGGTTTATTATCTCTTTCCTAATGCTTCCTTTAGATGTAGCTTGGCCTTCTTTTTTCAGTGTTTTAAGGTTATTGTGTGTGATCCTTTTTCTTAACACAGGTATTTATTAACACACATATTTCTCTCTAAGCACTGCTTTAGATGCATCTCATAAACTTTGGTATGCTGTACCTTCATCTTCTTTCTAAGATAAGTATTTTCAATTTTTCTCAAATTTTTTTCAAATTTTATTTCTTTCTAATTTTTTTTATTAATTTTAATTAAATTTATAAATGTATACGTTTATGAATACTGAATACTATCTTTGCAAGATCAAGAAGAAGATAAGGATGTCCGTCCGCTCTTGCCACTTCTGTTCAGGATTGTATTAGAGGTCCCTTATGAGGTTATAACCAAGCCATTGGTCAGAGCAGCAATCATAGCAGGACTTGACCTGAAGAATTTTCTTGTGATCCCACTCATATAGCTGGTGCTTGCGCTGAAAAATTGGCTTCCAAGTTCATTTTTGTGATTGCTGGCATGTGAGGTTCAATATGATGATTTGATATACAATGAGGAATGTTTAAGTCAACTGATTAACATAGCCATCATCACACTTTCTTATTTTTTGTGATAAGACATTTAAAATTTACTCTTAGTTATTTTAAAATATACCCTTGCATCATGCACATTAGGTGAGATCCCACCAAATACCCTCCCTCCTCCCATATTTCACCCTCCCCTTCCCTCTCCCTCCTCACGCCCACCCTTTGCTAGACTATATTTGTGTTTTATCATTTGTATGAGTGTTTATATATTGTTTTTATAATATTGAGTACATTGGATGCTTTTTTTTTCCATTCTTGAGATAGTTTACTAAGAGGAATGTGTTCCAGCTCCATCTAGGTAAATATAAAAAATGTAAAGTCTCCATCTTTGTTAGGCTGAGTAATATTCCATGGTATACATATACCACAATTTGTTAATCCATTCATGGGTTGACAGGCACTTAGTTGCTTCCACAAAGCAAATATCACCCTGATCCCCAAACCAGGAAAGGATTCAACAAAGAAAGAAAACTAAAGACCAATATCATTAATGAATATCAATGCAAAAGTATTCAATAAGATCCTGGCAAACAGAATTCAAAAACACAGCAAAAAATTGTACACCATGATCAAGTTGGTTTTATCCCAGGGTTACAAGGTTGGATCCACATATGTAAATCTATAAATATAATATATCACATAAATACAATAAAAATATAAAGCCCATATGATTTTCTGAATTGATGCAGAACAGGCTTTTGATAATATCCAGCATCCTTTCATGATTAGAACACTTAAGAAAATAGGCCTAAATGGGACATTTCTTAAACTGAGGCTATCTACAAGAAACCCACAGCCAATATCGTACTGAATGGAGTAAAACTGAAAACATTTCCACTTAAATCTAGAACTAGACAAGGATGCCCATTGTCACCACTGCTATTCCACGTAGTGCTGGAAGTCCTAACCATTGCAATCAGTCAAGAGAAGGAGATGAAGGGTATTCAAATGGGGACAAAGGAGGTGAAACTTTCACTCTTCACAGATGACATGATCTTATTATACCTAGAAAACTCCAGGAACTCAACTACAAAGCACTTAGGAGTGATCAAAGAATAAAGCAGCATCTTGGGATACAAAATCAATACCTACAAATCTGTAGCCTTCCTATACACCACAATAGTCAAGCTGAGAATACAATAAAATTTTCTTTTTGATTTCTGCTTTGGCTCATTGGTAATTTAGGAGTATGTTGCTTAATATCCACCTATATTTTAGCTTTCCAAAGTTCTTTGTGTTATTAATTTATAATTTTATTCTGATGAATTTTTTTTTAATTTCATCGAAATCTGTAGCTATGGTTGAGCATATGATCCATCCTAGAGTATGTTCCACATGCACTTGAGAATAATATTTGTTCTTTTGGGTGTAGTGTTTTAAGTATGTGTTAGGTAGGTGGTTTATAGTGTTATTGAAATCTTTTATTTTCTTATTGATCTTCTACCTAGTTGTTTTAGTATTAGAAGTGGGTTATTTAAGTATCCATCTGTCATTGTTGAACTGTCTATTTCTCCCTTTAATTTTTTCAATTGTTGTTTTATGAATTTGGTGATCTGTTGTTAGGTATATATACAGAGACTGTCAAAAAATACACCCATTTTAAGAAAGGAAAAAACTATATTAACATTGTAATACTCAATATATGCCAGTAAAAAAAGATGAATACAAGTCACATTAGCACCTCTTGTAACTGCTGAAGTCAGATTTGACTTGAATATTACATCTTTAATACAGTGATTTTTTTCCATTCTTAAAATATGAATTCATTATGGTGCCCTCTGGATGTTCATAATTATTATATTTTCTGATTAATTTACTCTTTTAGTATTATGTCTCTATGTATAGTAATATTTTTTTAAGTCTATTTTGTCTCATATCAGTTATAGCAACTCCAACTCTCTTTTGGTTATCTGCATAACATATATTTTTTTCATAATTTTACTTTCAACATGCTTGTATATCTGCAACTAAAGTGTATATCCTATCAATAACATATTGTAGGATGATATTTTTAAATCTATCCTGACAATTTCTATTTTTGATTGGATAATTTAATCCATTCAAATTTAATTGATTAGTTGGATTTGCATCTGCCATTTTGCTTTTAGCTTTCTATATATTTCATGTCTTCTTTATTCCCCATTTATTGTGTGCCATTAAGTAAATATTTTCTAATGTGGCATTTTAACATCCTTAATAATTTTTTTCATACCTCACTGCAACCTAAAATCCCTGGGCTCAAGCAATCCTGCCTCAACCTCCCAAAATTCTGAGATTGCAGGTTTAAGCTACCATGCCTGGCTAGTATAGTTCCATTATCTTTTCCCTTTTTTGTGTTATTGTTATACACATTACATGTATAGATGTTACAAATTCAATACATACTATATAATTGTTACTTTTTACAATTTTATATCATTTAAAGTATCTGAGAGAAGAGCAAATATATGTGCATATACAATTTCTGGTTCTCTTCATTTGTTCCTATAGATTTATATTCCTAGTTGGCATCATTTTCTAAGTCCAATATAGGTTTGTTCCCACCTACCTCCTTTATGCTGTTATTGGCAAATATATAATATGTCTATGTATTATAGGCCCAATAACACATTATATGCATATTATTTTATGCATTTTTTTAAAATTACTTCACAGAAAAAAGAGGAAGCATTATCCATTTATTCCCTCTTCTATAATCACATAATTACCTACTCACGCTTCTTATTTCTTCCTGCAGATTCAAATTACTGTCTGGGGTTATTTGTTTTCATCCTGGAGAGATTCCTTCAGTGCTTCTAGTAAGGCCTGTATGCTAGTACAAAATGCTTTCTGTTTTTATGGATATATCTAGATTTCACCTTTATTTTTGAAAGACAGATTACTGAATGTATGGTTCTTGGTTGATAATTTTATCTTTCTTTGCATACTTTGCACTTGATCTTAGCCAAAAGGCCGAGAAGTGATCTTTGCATACTTTGAATTTGTTATCGCAATGCCCTCTGGCCTGTATTGTTTCTGATGTGAAGTCAGCTATTTAACTTATGGGATTTCCTTGTAAATGACAAGTTACTTCTTGCTATTTTAAAGAATTTATCTTTGCCATCATTTCTCAGCATTATTACTGTGATATATCTGTTTATAAATTTCTTTGCATTTATCCTACTTGGAATTTGTTCAGTTTCCCAAACGCATAGATTAATATTTTTCAATAATATTAGATACATTTGGGGATTTTACTTTTTTTTTATTTCAGGTTAATGTGAGGGTAGAACCAACTAGGTTACAATGTTTGCATGTGTTAGGTAGCATCCCGCTTGTACTTGTGTCTCGCACCCAAGAAGTGTACCCTATAGCCTTACACTGTGCTTATTCAGTGGAAGCACACCAATCCCTCCCCCTCGTTTCTCTCCCCTCCCCCCCCCCGTTCCCCCTTACATTTAGGGAGTTTTCAACTATTATCTCTTTAATTTTTTTTCTATGTTCCTTTCCTCCTTTTTGCTCATTCTGGTACTATTATTATGTTTGTTTATGTGACTTCATTTAATAGCATCCCATATTTCTGTTACAAAGAAGAATTGAGGCTCTTTCATAACAAGAGTATGGGAAATATCTAGGTAAGTTGGGGTGGGGGGACAGCTTGTCTCCTTTTATGCCGAAAAGGCTGTACTTAGATTACTTGTCAAATCATTTGGGGGGAAAAAAAAGAATTGTTATTTCTTTCCCAGAAAGAAAATAATTCTAATATTTCCCAGAAATCACTGAATTTCTATAATTATTAGTCTCAAAATTTCCAGACACCATGCCCTCTAACAGTTGAAAGATTAAATGAACTTTTAAGCTTGGATATGCAATCTGAAATCCCAGGAATATTTATAGGGAATCTACTATATGTAGAGAATTATAATTATATATTTTGTAACAATATAATAAAGACATGAGAAGCTTGCAAGACAGTAGGAAAAAAAAATCATTCGTAAACAATATTAAATAGTTCAAGCAATATTCTACTCTATAAATGGTGTAGCAGATATGAAATGTGTGTCCTGAGCATGGCAGTTTAGTGACGTAAGGCTTCTAAAAGGATTCATATTCTGGTTGAGTCTTAAAAGAGATGATATGGCTTACATGGTTGAAAACATGATACAACTAACATGAATATGGCAGCCAAATAATCTAATATTAATTTATCTGTCCACATTCATATTAGTGGAATAGGGAATACATTGCTTTATTACAGAATAAATAGTAATTTAGGTGCATTTTAGAATTTTGAAAACAAATGATGATTTCGTTAAGTTACAGGAAGTTAGTTGTTCAAATAGATACAATGCTATACACATTATATTCTTTCTATCTTTGTTATTTATAAACTAGTGCATTTAGTATGTAAGCTTTGTTTAATGACAGTTGCTAGACTTTTAATTATTATTATTATTTTTTTTTTTTGGTCGAGACAGAGTCCCACCCTGTGCCCCTGAGCAGAGTGCAGTGGCTTGGTTGTTCACTGCAACCTCCGACTCCTGGTTTGTGGGCATCCCGCTGCCTCAGCCTCCGGAAGCCGCTGGGATTACAGGCACTCGCCGCGGTGCCCGGCTGGGTTTTTCCATTTTTTTCATGAGTCGGGGTCTCACTTTCGCTCAGTCGAGTCTCCAACTCCTGAGCTCCAGCGATTCTCCCTCCTCAGCCTCCCACAGTGCTGGGATTACAGGCGTGAGCCACCGCGCCCGGCTAGACTTTTAATTATTAGATGTTACACAGAATGAGCAGGAATTTTTAATTGTAAAAGTTTAAAATTTTGTCATCCTATCAATATAAGGGTATATGGCACACCTCTTGTATGTGAGACACAGTATCTCAAGGCAATAAGTACAGCCTTTCTGACATAAAAGGAGACGCCCCATCACACTTAGAATATGATCACTAACATAAGCTTTTTTTAAGTCAGAAGCTATAGATCCACCTCAGTTTAATCCATTATGTATGCATTTTCAAAGCTTATATAAACAAACAGGAATGTATACTGAAATTACGAAAATGATGAGGGATAAAAGAGGTTTTTGGTTTGTTTGTTTGGTTGGTTTTTTGGTGTTTTTTTTTTCTTTTGCAGAGACAGGGTATTACTCTTTTGCCCAAGCTAGAGTGTGCTATGGTGTCAACCTAGCACAGCAACCCTAAACTCCTGTGTTCAAGTGATCCTCTTGCCTCAGACTCCAGAGGAGCTGAGACTACAGGCTCCAACTACAACACCTGGCTTGTTTTTCTACTTTTTAGCAGAGACTGGATCTCACTATTGCTCAGGGTGGTCTTGAATACCTGAGATCAGGGATTCTCCCACATCAACCTCCCAGAGTGCTAGGGTAACAGGTGTGAGCCACCACACTGGACCAACAGATGTTACTTTTGTTATAATCAAAGAGAGAGAAAAATAGTTTTTTTTTATTGTTTCAGTCTCTATCTTCATGAAGCCTAAACTATTGTCTGAAATGTGAGACATTCAATTAATTGCTCTGAAATAACACCAAAAATCACATGCTAGACTTCTTTCTCACCAATTCCTACTTACCCTTCCTAGTCCAAACTAGCATCCATTATATTACAGTGATGAAGAGCAGGAACTATGGAGTCACAGACCTCAATTTAAATTTCAGATGTGCCATTTTGACGCTGTGTTAAATTAGGCAATTTTTTTTTTTTGGCCTGGGGCCAGGTTTGAACCGGCCACCTCTGGTATATGGTGCCGGTGCCCTATTCCTTTGAGCCACAGGCACCATCCAATTAGGCAATTTTTTTTTTTTTGAGACAGAGCCTCAAGCTATCCCCCTGGGTAGAGTACCATGGCATCACAGCTCATAGCAACCTCCAACTCCTGGGCTCAAGTGAGTCTCCTGCCTCCGCCTCCCAAGTACCTGGGACCACAGGCGCCCGCCACAACACCCGGCCATTTTTTGGTTGCAGCCATCATTGTTGTTTTGGCGGGCCCAGGCTGGGGATTCGAACCCGCCACCTTAGGTGTATTAACCTAATTGCCTATTAACCAATTAGGCAATTTATTTAAACTTTCTCCATTATAACTTCCCCATCTATAAAATGGGAGCCTTAAAACCTGTTTAAGGAGTTTAAGTGTACTACATGAATATATATATATATGCCAAACATGCGATGTGTGTTCAATGAATAGCATTAGGTGGTTTATAAATATTTGGTAAGTAGGTTCAAAAAATCTAACTGCCCAGACAGATAACTTAACTTATAAAAAAAATCAAATGTAAATGTTTCATTTAGAATAAAGTAGATGAGAACTATGGTATTTGTTCAGAAAGTGAGAATTATATCAGACTGAGGGAAGAGCAAGATGGCAAACTAGAGACATCTTCTTTGCAGCCACTCCTGGTGAGATTGGGGAAAAACGTCTCCAGCCACCTCTGCTGGAGTGCCCTTTCCCAGAAACATCATTTTGGGGGTAAAGGGAGGCTGAAGAAGACTCCAAGAGCCAATGAAGTTACCAGTGGCAGTGGAAAACTGGCATAGAAGGTGAGTGTTTGTGTGCCAGCCAAGGCTGGCCAATTCATGGACTCTTCAGACAGAGAAGGCCTGCCATGTATGCTTTATTTTTGAGGGTGGGCTGGGTACACTTGCTGGAGTTACCTTGGGAAAGCTTGGGTAAGCAAGTAATTTTGAACAGTTCACAGGGGCTTGGATTGAGCCACCTGGTGGAACAGAGCTCTCTTCATTCAGCTGCTGGCTGGGCATAGCCATTATGGGAGAAGTGCCTAGGAGGAACAGCCTACAGGGGCCTAGGACCAGGCCAGTTCTAGTGTGCCTGCTGAACGGGGCAGCAACCCATGGGGAGACTTGAGCTAAACACAATTTCCTGGGAAAGCCACTGCATGGCCAAGGGACACTGTTGGGAAAGGTTGAAGTATGTCTATTGAGTAGGCAGATGAGAGTGTCAGGCTCCCAAATCTGTGTGGATTGAGGGCAAAGACATCAGGAAGGTAGGACCAGGTCTCCTCAGCAAGGTAGTAGCTTACAGCACCCAGCTTATACAACCATATCAATGTCATGACTACCATTTCATACCCAAGAATATCAATGGTTGTAATGGTAATATATGACAATATATGCACTTTTAACTCTTTCTTTCCATTTCCCCCCTAGATTTTTCTGGGATTTTTTTCTATTTATAATTTTTTATTGTCTCTTTATTTAATAGTAAGGGCTCCATTTTTGCTACAGTTTTTATGCTCCTTTTATTTTTTCCCCAATTTTTCTCTTAAAGTTTTGTTATATATTTTTTCCATTTTTACATTCCTCAATAATAAGGCCTCCATTTTCGCTACAGTTTTTCTACCCATTTTATTCTTTCATTCCTTTCCTTTTTTCACAAATTTGAAAAGATTTTTCTACTTTTCTTATCTTTCCCACACAAATTTCTCAAATAACAGCTAAGCCATATCTCTTTTTATACACTTATATAATTTTATTTTCAATTTTCTTTAATACTTTTATTATTATGATTTTATCTTTTTCTAATATGCTTTATGCCTTGCCAATCTATATTCCATTTATGGGTCAAAGCCTCACACTGTGGCCTAGGCTGAGGTACCACAGCATTAGCCTGGCTCAAGGAGACCTTGACCCCCTGGTCTAGAGGATACTTCTTGCTTTTCCCTTTGAAAGGACACTATTGTTAGGTCCCCACTGCAACATAGTGCTGTGGTTTTTTTTCTTCTATATTTTGTAAAACTGGGGTCTTGTTTTTGCTCAGGTTAGTAAGGAGCTCCTGACCTTGAGGGACCCAACCATCTAGCCCCCTAGAGGCTGGGAAATGTTAGTGGGGGTCAAAGCACCCTGCTGAACACCACTATTACTCCTGTCTCTCTGTTTCTGTTCTTCTGTTTTTGTCAATCTTTCCTTTTATCCTCCCATATATTTTTATTTTCTCTTTCTCTATATTTTCTCCCTTTTTGCTCTTACTTTTCTCTTCCTTTTGGTCCTATACCAAAAGGACACTTCAACACCTAATCAGAGAGACAAAGTAATTAAAGAGAAGGAGGCAGTGAAAGGAAAACTTAGGGGCAAAAAGTGTACAAGAAGAAAACACTCATGAGGAGGAACTAACAGAAAAATCCTGGCAACGTGAAAAACCAGAAGAGAGCAAGACCCCTGAAGACATCATGATGTAGCTACTGCAGGGGACTTGACCTGTCAAGCAATGATAGAAATGACAGAAAGGGAATTTAAAATATGGATGATAAAAACAATGAAGTAAATTGCTGATAAAGTGGAATATAACCAACAGGAAATCCAAAAACAGAATCAAAAAAGGAAGAAAGATATGAAGAATATAGAAAGGATATAGTGGAGTTTAGAAATAATTTATCTCGCCTGCCTTGTAGCTCATGCTGCTGGCCTTTTTCTGACCTTGCTTCACTTTGCCTCTCCAGTGCTATTCCTGTGGCCACACTTTGCTTTGTCTCACCTGTTGCACCATGCAAAGCCTAGCTCTGTCCCATCCTCCGCAGCCACCACCACATGGCCCTGCAGTCTCACAGCCACCTCACCCTCTCAGAGCCCTCCCCCCCACATCGGCAGTCAGTGTCAGGCCCAGAAATAGTGGTTGGAATTGCTGTGAATTTTACAACCTTCTTAACACCATGTGCATATGTGTTAAACCAGTGGTTCTCACCCTTCCTAATGCCACAACCCTTTAACACAGTTCCTCATGTTGTGGTGACCCCCCAACCATAAAATTATGTTCATTGCATAGCTGATCAAAACAGCATGGTATTGGCACAAAAACAGAGACATAGACATATGGACAGAATAGAAAGCCAAGAGATGAAACCATTGTCTAGTTTCCATTTGACCTTTGATAAACCAAACAAAAGCAGACACTGAGGAAAGGAATCCCTATTCAACAAAAGGTCCGGGAGAACTGGATAACCACAAATAAAAGATTGAAACTGGACCCACACATTTCACCACTAACAAAAATTAACTCAAGATGGATAAAAGATTTAAATATAACACATGAAATGATAAAAATCTTAGAACATTTGGGAAAACTTTTGATGATGTCAGACTGGGGAAAGAGTTTATAAAGAAGACCTCAATGGCAATCAAAACAACAACAAAAATTAACAAATGGGACTTAATTAAGCTGAAAAGCTTCTGCACAGCTAAGGACACAACAAATAAAGCAATAAGAAATGTTTTCAGAAAGGGAAAACATATTTGCATGATATGAATCTGACAAAGGGTTGATAACTAAAATCTTTAGAGAACTCAAATTAATCAACAAAAAGAGAGCAAACAGTCTCATCTGATATGCAAACATTGAGGAAATTTTCCACAACAATACCAGCTCTGCAGGAAATACTTACACCTATTCTACACACTGACCATCAAATTGGGCCAAGAGAAAACTAAAGAGAAGAGATATTTTACTAGGTGTAGAATATAAATGTGTCTTAACACAATAACTAAGAAAATGCCATGAAGGCTATGTTAACCAGTTTGATGAAAACATTTCAAATTGTATATAAAATAAACACACTGTACCCCATGATTGCATTAATGTACACAGCTATGATTGAATTAAAAAATAGAGATGAACAGAACCTTCTCTGATGAAAACAGACAAATGGATAACAAACATTTGAAGAAGTGCTCATTGTCCCCCTCATCATCAGAGAAATGCAAGTCAAAACCACCCTGAGATATCATCTAACCCCAGTGAGAATGGCCTACATCACAAAGTCTCAAAGCCGCAGATGCTGGCATTGATGTGGAGAGAATGGAACACTTTTACACTGTTGATGGGACTGCAAACTAATACAACCTCTTTGGCAGGAAGTATAGAAAATTCTCAAAATTACTCAAATTAGACCTCCCATTTTATTCTACATTCCCCCATACTAGGAATCTACCCATAATAAAAAAAAATCATTTTTTTACAATCACCAAAATGTGGAAAGAACCTAAATGCCCACCAACCCAGGAAAGGATTAACAAACTGTGGTATATGTATACCATGGAATGCTATTAGCCATTAAAAAGGACATTATCTTTACATCTTTTGTACTAACCTGGATGGAAATGAAACACATTGTTTTTAGTAAAGTATCACAAGAATGGAGAAGCAAGGATCCAATGTACTCTATACTAATATGAAGCCAGTAGATGATCTACTACATGCCCACGTAAGAGAAAAACTCAAATCAATTCAAGGTGGGGGATGAGAGAATTAGGCAGTGGGGAGAGGGGCAGAGGGGGGAATAAATGTTCTCGCACTTAATTGGCACAATGTTAAAGTGTGGGTCATACCTTTTGGGAGTGGGACACAATTACAAGAGGGATTCTACATACAAGTGCAAACATTATAATCTAATTCTTTGTACCCTCAAATTAACCTGAAACAGTAATTTAAAAAAAAAAAAGAATTATATCAGACTGAGATTACTGGGCAACCTATAGGGATGCACAACATGTTAATCACAGATTGTCACAATATGGTCATTACAAGAGCTTCTGCATCAGACTTTCTTTATGGCACATGGGCATTTGCAATTTGAGAAATCTAAAGACTCCTTCCTTGTAGCTTTTATTATAGTTGGCAGGGCCATGATCAAATAATCTTCACCCTCTGCTCAGGGTAAACTTGTTTCTGGGGTAATGAATTAGGGGTTCCAGAAATAAAAAGACTTTTTAAAATATTTTTCTATTAAGATAAAATTCACATAACATTAAGTTCATTAACCATCTTAAAGCTGACAATCTGGTGGTTTCTAGTATATTCAAAATATTACACAGCTGAAATCAATATCTAATTCCAGAGCACTTTTATCATCCCCAAAATAAACTCCATGCTATTCGGAACTCACTCCCAATTCTCCACTCTCCCAGCCCCTGGAAAGCACTAATCTTCTTCTAACTTTATGAGATTAACCATTTTCTCTCCTACTTAATATCTCACAAGTTTCTCATGTCTTTGACTTCTTTTATATCATTATAGACTTTTTAATGATATTTCTCTACACAGTGTAGGTTCTCAATATTTCTGGGATTTCAGACTGCAATTTCAAGTCATTAAGTTCATTTCATCTTTAAACTATTAGAGGATATGGTGACTGGAAATTTTTGTTTTGTTTTGTTTTGTTTTTGCACTATTTCATATAAGTAGAATTATATACGATGGGATTTTTGTGTCTGGTTTATTTCATTTCGGATGTTTTTAAAGGTGTATCCATATTGTAGCATGCATCAGTACTTCTTTCATTTATAGCTCAATAATACTACACTGAATGAATTTACTGCAGTGTGTTATCTATTCACCAGTCAATGGACAGTTGGATCATTTTCACTTCAGGCTATAATGAATAATTCTGCTATTAATTTTGCATACAAGTTTTTGTTTGCATATACTATATTTATGTTTTCAATCCTCTGTGTATATTCCTAGTTGTGAACTGCTAAGTGGCAAATCTATGTTTAAGTATTTGAGGAATTGCCAAACTGTTTTCCATAGTATTCTTGACATTTTACATACATAACAGCAGCATGAGGATTCTTATTTCTATATCCTCATCACCAAGCTTTATTTTCCATTTTTTTTTTAATTTTAGCAATTGTAGTGGCTATGAAGCCAAATTTCATTGTTGTTTTGATTGCGTTTCCCTAATGATATGACATGAAGCATCTTTTCATGGGCTTATTAGCAATTTGTATACCTTCTTTATAGTTATGGCTATTTAAGTTCTTTTCCCATTTTTTATGTGGGTCATTTGTCTTTTTCCTATTGAGATGTAAGAGTTTTTAATATATTCTCTACACTTAAACCCTTATCAGATATATGATTTACAAATATTTCCCTATTCTGTTCATTGTCTTGATAATATCCTTTGATGTACAAAAATTTTTGATTCCAATCATGTCAAATTTATCTAGTTTTCTTTTTTTAGCTTGTGTTTTTAGTATAATATTTGAGAAAATACTACCTAATACAAGGTCATGGAGATTTATACCTATAATTCTTTCTAATAGTTTTATAATTTTATCTGTTACATTTTGATCTTTGATATAGTTTGGGTTAATCTTTTATACTGTGTGAGGAAGGGTTCCAAGTTCATTCTTCTGCATGTGAATATTAAGTTGTGTTAGGACCGTTTATTGAAAAGACTGTTCTCTGCCCCCCCTCATTGAGCTCCCCCCTTTGGACCTCTAGTCAAAGATCAATTAAGCATCAGTGTATGAACTATTTCTTGACTTTCAATTCTTTTCCATTAATCTCTATATCCTTGCATGTCAGGACCACACTATTTTGATGATGGTAGCTTTGCTTTCATTATCAAGAAATATGAACTTTCCAACTTTGTTTCTCTTTCTCCACATCATTTTAGTATGCTGTGCCTCTTGAAATTTCACATACATTTTAGGATTAGTTTGTTGTTTTCTGCAAAAGGAAAAGGCAGAAGGAAGTTTGAAATGGATTGTATTAAATCTCAGATAAATTTGGAGAGTATTAACATCTAATCCATAAACACAGTATGTCTTTTCATTTATTCATGTCTTCTTTAATTTCTTTCCACATTTTTTGTAGCTTTCATCATTCATGCTTTGCACATTCATAATCCAATTCATTCCAGATATTTTATTATTTTAGATGATATTAAAAATAAAATTATTCTCCATAATTTTATTTTTGAATTGTTCACGGCTACTGTATAAAAATACAGCTAAGTTTTCTAAATTGATCTTGTTTCCTGCAACTGTGCTAAACTTTGATTAGCCCTAAGAGTTTTTTGTTTGTTTGTTTGTTTGTTTGTTTGTTTGTTTGTTTTTACAGTTTTTAGCTGGGGCTGGGTTTGAACCCACCACCTCTGGCATATGGGGCTGGCACCCTACTCCTTTGAGCCACAGGAGCTGCCCCAGCCCTAAGAGTTTTATAATTATTCTTTTTTCTGTGATTTCATTAGAGTATTCTATATATAAGGTCATATCAACTGCAAATAGACATAGTTTTAATTTTTTCTTTTTATTTATTTATTTTTTATTGAATTATATCTGTGCACATTAATACTCTCATGGGGTACAGTGTGTTGTTTCTATATACAATTTGAAATACTTTCATCCAATTGGTTAGCATAGCCTTCATGTCATTTTCTTAGTTGTTGTGTTAAGACATTTATATTCTACATTTAGAAAGTTTCTTTCAAATATGAGAACTTTTCCTTTTTCTTACTTAACTTTCCTGAATAGAATTTTTAGTATAATGTTAAATAGAACTTATGAGAGCAGATGTCATTGTCTAGTTCCTTCTATTAAGAAAAAGGCATTCAGTCTGATGTTAACAGTGTTTTTTTCATGGAAGCCTTCTACATATGTCATTTTGAGTAACCTCCCTCCTATCAATGATTTGAGGGCTTTTAAAATGAAAAGGTGCTGAATTTTGTCAAACTAATTTTCTGTACCTAATAAGAAAATCATATACTATTTTTCCTACAGACTGTTAACATAACGAAATACGTTGATTGTAATTCATATTTTAAAACATGCTTGCACTCTTCAGATAAAGCCCACTTGGTCATAGTATATAATCCTTTTAAATGTTACTGAGTTTGCATTACCAGTATTTTGTTGAAAAAATGTATGTTCACATTCAAGAGAGTAACATCAGAAAGATGGTAAAATTGCAAGCCCTGGACCCTCCTTGCCCTCCAAGAACACACTGATTTAACCTCAATGCATAGACCAGTTCTCTTTGTAAGGAATCTAGAAACCAGCTGGGGGCTCCTGAACAGCAGCAGAGTGTGAAATCAGCTCCATCAAAGTGAGTAGGAAAATCTGAGACAACTTCTTGCCATAATCCATCTCATAATAGTGCTATACAACAAGGAAGAAATCCTTAGCTGCCAGCTTTTACAGGGAACAGAAAGAAAAGGACTAAACCATGCATTCAAAATTACAATTTTTTCTGGGGGCTGCCCAAGGGACTGGCTTCAATATTACCAGTCTCAGAGTATGGATAGGACTTGATATTCTATAAATACATTTGGGTTACTTAACACACAAGCAGACACACATATTCTTAGAACATGTTGCTGCCCTAGAAGACCCACAATACAGCATAGAGATGCCAGAGGGAGCAAGATATTAGGTAAGAGAGAAAGAGAAGGAAGGAAGGAAGGAAGGAAGGAAGGAAGGAAGGAAGGAAGGTAGGGAGGGAGGGAGGGATTGAGGGAGGGATTGAGGGAGGGAGGGAAAGAGAAGCAGAAAGAGAAAGAATCAAGAAAATCCCCTTAATTTGGAATCTATATACAGAGGAGACTCATACAAATACCAGTTTTGAGACGTCCCCAGAATTTCTGAGTGGAACTATTGGTGAAGGTTTTGTCCTTTATGAGGACAATCCATGAGGATTGGGATACGTATTTTTCCTAGTGAACAAATACCAACACAAAGAGTTGAAAAAAATGAAGGAATAGATAAACATACCCCCCAAATAAGAACAATATAAATCTCCAAAAATCAACCACAGTGAAACAAAGATATATGAAGATAATACTAAATGATTATCATAAAGATGCTTCACAAACTAAAAAGACAAAGGCGTGAACAAAGCGAAGATTTCAACAAAGAATAGAAAGTATAAAAAAGAGTCAAATAAAATCTAGGAGATGCAGAATACAATAAATAAATTGAAAAAGTCCCTAGAAGAGTTCAATAGCAGATTATATCAAGAAGAAGAAAGACTCAGTGAACATAAAGACAGGTCATTTGAATTGGGCTCATGGAAGAAGCCCAAGTGCCCATTGATCCAGGAGTGGATCAATGAACTGTGGTATATGTACACCATGGAATATTATGCAGCCCTAAAGAAATATGGAGACTACCTCCTTCATGTTTACGTGGATGGAGATGGAAAACCTTCTTCTTAGTAAAGTATCTCAAAAATGGAAGAAAAAGTATCCAATGTACACAGCCCTATTTTGAAACAAATTTATAGCTTTCATAGGAAAGATATAACCTAATTATAGCCTTAGAATGTGGCGAGGGGTGAGGGAGGGGGTGGATGGGTGGAGGAAGGGTGATGGGTAGGGTCATCTTTGTGGTTTATCTTACAAGGGTACAAGTGAATCTTTCTAAAAGCAGAGTATGAAGGTATTAATAACTAAGAAAATGACATGAAGTCTACATTAATCAGTTTGATGAGAATATTTCAAACTCTTGTATATGAAAACACCACACTGTACCCCATGATTGCATTAATGTACACAGCTATGATTTAATAAAAAAAAAAAAAGACAGGTCATTTGAAATTGACATTAAGTCAGAGGGCAAAAAGAAAAAAATAATACATAAGAACTAAGAAAGCTTACAAAACTTATGGGATAAAACCAAGCAGATCAATGTATTCAACAGAGGAATCCCAAACGAAGAATAGAAAAATAACCATAAAATTTATTTTTTCTTTTAAAGAAATAATTGTTTAAAACATTCCAAATCTTGGGGCAAGAAAAGAACATATGGAACCAGGAAGCCCAGTGTTCCCACAAAGAAAATGAAACCAAAGAAATACATGTTAAGCACACTATAATCAAATTGCCAAAAGTCAAAAATAGAGAATTTTGAAAGCTGCAAGAGGAAAGTGACTTCTTGTGTTTAGGAAATCATCATAAAATTATCAGCATCTTTCTCAGCAGAAAGCTTGTAGTCCAGAAAAAAAGAGAGGCATTATTTTCAAAGGGCTAAAAGAGAAAAACTTGCCAACCAAGAATACTATGCATAGTAAAAAATGTTCTTAAAAAAAGAAAGAAGAGAAAAAAATTATCAAACTAAAGCAGAGAGACTTCATCTCCACTAAACCTCCCTTACAAGAAATGCTCAAGTTGAAGAAAAGGGACACTAAAGAGTAACACAAAAGCATGTTTAAGGTGATTAATTAGTTTGATGTAAGCACTCTAAATTGTATTAAAAAAACTACACATTGTACCCCACAAATGCACAAATGTATTCATGATCTATGTGTATATGACTTAATAAAAGGAAAAAAAATAAAGTGATTAAATAACTATAACTATTATGTATCAGTGATACACAATATAAAAAGTGCTAACTTGTGACATCAATAACATAAAGCATGAGAGGGAAAAAACTACAAGTGTAGAATTGATTTTTTTTTTTTATTGAATGGTAACTATGTACATTAATGCACTTCTGGGGTACAGTGTGGTGTTTTCACATAGAATTTGAAACATTTCCATCAAACTGGTTAACATTGCCTTCATGTCATTTTCTTAGTTAATGTGTCAAAACGTTCATATTCTACTCTTAGAAAGATTCACTTGTACACTTGTAAGATAAACCACAGAAGTGATCCTTCCAATCCCCCTCCTTCCACCCATTCTCCTCTCCCATCTCCCTCCCCCCTCCCCATATTCTTAGGCTGTTATTAGGTTATAGCTTTCATATGAAAGGTATAAATTAATTTCATAATAGGGGTGTGTACATTGGATACTTCTTCTTCTATTCTTGTGATACTTTGCTAAGAAGAACATTTTCCAGCTCCATCCATGTGAACATGAAGGACATAAAGTCTCCATCTTTCTTTATGGCTGCATAGTATTCCATGGTATACATATACCACAGTTTGTTGATCCATTCGTGGAT
>CAUYQV010156811.1:0-35973 GCA_963574575.1 Galagoides demidoff | reverse complement strand
CTCAAGCTGTCCCCCTGGGTAGAGTGCCATGGCATCACAGCTCATAGCAACCTCCAACTCCTGGGCTCAAGCGAGTCTCCTGCCTCCGCCTCCCAAGTAGCTGGGACCACAGGCACCCGCTACAATGCCCGGCCATTTTTTGGTTGCAGCCATCATTGTTGTTTGGTGGGCCCGGGCTGGGGATTCGAACCCGCCACCTTAGGTATACGTGGCTGGTGCCTTAGCCAATTGAACCACAGGCGCCGAGCCTATTTCTTGTTTCTTTGAAGAAATCTGTTATGTTGTTGGCAGGAAACATGACAGTATAAGGGCATTGGCATAGGATTAAAAGTTAAGGCACTTAGGAAATTCACACTAAGTAGTGCAGTCAAAGTCTCCTGAACCTGGAAGCTGCCGGGCTCTGGAGTTCATTCTGCATGGGGGAGGGCACAAATTGCAGTTATGTACAGGGGGTGGGTGTTTGGGGTGCTCAGGGGGCTCCATTAGAGGGAGGTGCAGAGCTGGGAAGTTTGGTGTCCTGTTTGTTAGCACTCACCTTTAGCTATTGCTTTCTCTTGTCTGTTTCCTACTCTACAGAATGAGCACAATATCCATTAACCTCCTTTACAGAAGACATAGAAGAAGTGAAGTCTATAAAATGCTCTGAACTTCCCTGACACTCTAATCAGAGCCCCGGCTCTGTATTTCATTACCACTAAAACCTACAATTTCAGATCAAAGCTTTGTGGAGCAAATTGGCATGATTTACAGTGATCATCTGATTTCCTGATGAAGGGCCATGTGACCTACAATACTTACATAATTCTGATAGAGTTGTCACATTGCTTAAAATGCTTGGGTCTTCTAATGACATAAAGCTAAGATTAATGTTGATAGTTATGATAATGACATTCAATGGCAATAGCGTTGACCACTGGCATTAAGAGGCTGGTGAACCCACTGAAGTTATTTATTGCCTCTCAGACATAACTCCTTCACCTGTCTAAATGGGATAATTAATACCAGCTTTGTCTACCTCACAACTGTGGCTGTGAAAAGCCAGTATATATTGTAAAGAGATGTGAAAGTGTTTCTAAGATACTCTAAACATATGTAAACAAATACAAAAATGACCAGTTAGAAGCAAGGTAATTATTGCTAAATCATATAACCCCAGGGAATAGTTACTTTAATGCTTTGATAATGAAAATTAGAACTGATCAGTGAATATGATACAGATAAGGAAAGAAAACACTAAGGAGGAATTTACTTAAGAAACCTGAAGATGTGATACATAGACTTGGGAAGCTATCTAAGGACCCTCTTATCTAAATTGTCATTTAAAAAAACAGGCTGGGCACAGTGGCTCACACCTGTAATTCTAGCACTTTGGGAGGCAGATGCAGGAGGATCATTTAACTCAGGAGTTTGAGACCAGCTTGAGCAAGAATGAGACCCTGTCTCTACTAAAAATGGAAAAACTAGCTGGGTATTGTGGTGGGTGTCTAATCCCAGTTACTCAGGAGGCTGAGGCAGGAGGATCACTTGAACCAAGGAGTTTGAGGTTGCTGGGAGCTAGGTTGAGGCTATGGCACTATAACCTGGGCAATGATGTGAGACTGTATCGAAAGAAAAGAAAAGAAAAGAAAAGAAAGCACTTTGTTAAGACAGAGGTGTGTGAAGGTGAATTCCATACTATCTTGCTATCTTGTCCACTGTATTTTATTAGCGAACTGTTGACTTAACAATAGCCCCTGGTACTGATAATTATGATGTGCTGGCAATGTTGCCAACTTTATATATATTATCTCATTTATGCATTCTCCATTGGAGGAAATTGAGTCCCATCTTCTAAGAGTCCAGGAACTGAGTTGCAGACTTTAGAATTCTGACTCTGGAGCTCATGCCCTGAGACACTACACTATAGAGATAAGAACTATCAGTTGAATGAATGAATAATTGTGGGACATCTTAGTAGATGCCTTTTGATTACGTGAAGGTAAATCATCCTCCTACCGGCTGATCTGGGTCAACCTTGCTTTCAATTTCCTTTTAGTATCAGCTACCTCAGTATAGCTTATAGTTGATATCATGACCTTTTTATTTACCCTTATCATTTCTTGCCTCCAGCATCTACAAAGTGTAAAGGGGAGGGCCTTTTAAGCCAGCACATCTAATCACCTTCCCTATCCTACACTGAAGGGTGTAAGCCCAGAGAATGGAAGCAACTTAGCTTTAGCCCTTGTTCTGTGTTGAGAGTCGGTGATGGGTCTTGTCCATCTCCGGGGAGGGACAGTGGTCATGGTGGGGCGAGCAAAGCATGGTCATGATAGAGGGAAGCTGGCAAGAATTTTAGCTCTTCTTTTGTGATGTCTTCATAGAGCACTTTCATTTTTTGTGCATTCCTGTCAACACCAGATAAATTGCTATTTCAATGTAAGTACATAATAAATGTATGTTCCAGAGCTTGAGAGAAATAATTCCTGTATTTCCTGTTGTCGAGTGTTGTTAGCGCCCCTGTTTCCTTCAATTATCATGGATAGTTGGAACTTAGCTGTAGTTGGTTTTGCATAAGGTTTTTCCTAATGCATTGAGCTTAACTATAATGTTTAACTATCATTTTTTTTTTATTCATTCAGAAAGTATTTATGGGACACCCGTAAGCAAGTTCTCCTGCAGGAACTTAAAATCTAATGAGTGTAAATCTGACATGAACACAAATACTGTGTTTCCAGGCAACTTAAAAATGCTGCTTCAGTGCTAGATGGTAAAAGCTTTCTGATTTAAAGATAATGAACATACCTCTGGTTGAACCATGTTAGGGGCGGTCTCTAGATTAGACCACATCTGAAGTGGGACTTGATGGAAGGGTAGGATTTTGACAGATAGAGGAGAGGCAGTGTATTTTTGATGGAGGAAGAGATGAGAGAAAGGATTTTTGTGGAGGATTCATGGCATATGAGGTTGGAGATAAAAATGAAAGCTATCATTTATTAAGCCTCTTTTTTTAAAGATAGATTTATAGGTGCTTTACATAGGACATTCCATTTGATCTTGTTAATATTTTTATGAAGTAAGTTTTGTTATCCAGTTGGAAAGAAGAGAAATCAGAAGCTCAGCAAGGAAGCCAGGATAAGATTTGAACTCACTCCTGGACGCTGTTGTCTTTCTGTCTTGTGGTTTAAAGACTGTGGAGGGCTTAATCATTGGGCTCATGAGTTTAGTTCCCAGTTTGACCCCTGATGTCTTCAGGCTTAAGGGTTCCCATTTCCAGGTGGAGAACTGAGATGTGGGAGAAACTCTGATCCTATGAAAGGCCAAGGAACATGAGTTCACCTCCAGCGTGTATTCTCTCTTGTCAGACAGACGCTGGCGTCTCTAACCAACTACCTCACCCTCTCCTCTCCAGGCCTGGGCCCTGCTGCTGTCGATGCTGGGGCTTGCCTTTCTGAAGGAGGTGGTGGCTGAGACAAACTTCACAGAATGGCACAATGCCTTGCTAAGCCTTAGAAGCTGTGCTCCTTCAGATAATAGCAACTTTGTGAAGCTGGACATTCGCTTGATAGCTGGAAGCCCCACTGTCAGCAAGTCACAGAACATCCAGAACCGCTCCTTCTCCCCCTGGGATTACACGTAAGTGCAAACAAGACTGAGTTTTACATGATTTTGAAAACTATGTTAATTTCACTGAAAGCACTGACTTCAGCATGTAAAAAAATTTTTTTTTGAGGCAAAGTGTCACTCAGTTGCCCTGGGTAGGGTGCCATGACATCATAGCTCACAGCAACCTCAAACTCCTGGGCTCAAGTGAACCTCTTGCCTCAGCCTCCCGAGTAATTGGGAATACAGGTGTGTGCCACCTTGCCCAGCTAATTTTTCGGTTTTTAGTAGAGATAGGTTCTTGCTCTTGCCCAGGCTGGTCTTGAACTCCTAAGCTCAAGCAATTTACCCACCTTGGTCTCCCAGAGTGCTAGGATTATAGGTGTGAGCCACTGTGCCCGGCGCTGACTTTAGCTTTATGGAGTGGATCCATGTTAACAAAGACTTTTGTACACCCTTAATATTTTGAAATTAAAAAAACAGTTAATCTATTCTAATCATACAGTAGAAACTTTAGAATATATACCAAACATAA
The DNA here is from genome assembly GCA_963574575.1 of Galagoides demidoff. Taxonomy (NCBI): domain Eukaryota; kingdom Metazoa; phylum Chordata; class Mammalia; order Primates; family Galagidae; genus Galagoides; species Galagoides demidoff. The sequence goes on along the minus strand of CAUYQV010156811.1, from coordinate 31,859 downwards.
CAGGGGAAAGCCCTCACATTCACGCTTCACAAGAGTAATCCCATTTTACCTGGAAGTTAATAGTGTTCTCACCACTTTGGGAAGGGTCTGCATGTGTGGTTGGGTAGTCCTGATATTTTACTTCCACATTCTCATCGACTCTGTGCCTTTTTCAACTTCACGCAGTCCTAGGCTGTAATTTACAATGGTTTTCTGTGTTGGAAGAGAGGATTCTTTAAAGCAGCCCTCGTAATAATCTGTGCATGAGGGTCAGGGGGAAACTGGAATGTCAGGTCAGGGAGGCCACTCGCATTAGGCACTGTCTCCTCGGCAGTGAGAGTGAGGGAGGGGTGCGAAGGCCAGTTTGGGAAGTGGGATGTTAGGGGGGAACTTCAGGGTATAGTCTTATAATTTTGTCTTAAGATACAGGTCCTAGGGTGCTGCCTGTGGCTCAAAGGAGTAGGGTGCTGGCCCCATATCCTGGCCGTTCAGACCCAGCCTTGGCCAAAAACTGCAAAAAAAAAAAAAAAAAAAAAAAAGATACAGGTTCTAGAACACCAAGTACTCCCGGCCCCCTAAAATACTCTCCAAATATAACAACAGATTCCAGGGACAATTAGAAGAGCTTCTGGGGTTGCTGCCTAGCTCCCCATGTGAGTGGGAGGGCACAGGGGCAAGCTGGCTGCATTGACCTTGCTGGCCAGGCAGAGGGGCCTATTGAGAGAGAACCCAAGAGAAGTCACTAGACGCCCTGATCTTGGGAGCTTGGCCTTTACTTTCCCAGCAGCAAGCTTTGTAGACTGTGTGTTGGGAGACTTGCCAGCGATGTTCAGTCTCCAGGTAAAGGATAAATAATAATCGTAGTCATAACAGCGCAATATAGAGAAACTAAAAGATGGAACATGAGTTGAATGCTAACATCGCACAGTGGGGTGTTTCATATGCCTTTGTATGACTCTGTTCTCAGTCATCACATTAATAAACAGTCTGTGGAAATCTTCAGAGTCTAGTTGAGGAAATGGAGGCTTAGGGGTAGTTAGCTGGCTGGTGTATGGATCCAGGTCATCTAGCTCTGGAGCCTCCTGCACCCTGCAGGGGAGGGACCAGCGCTGGGGGGGAGGGCTCATCCTTGGTTCTTTCCTTTGCCTGACCATTGTGCTTTGGCTTGATCCCTCTGCAGTGCCGACAGGGACCCCAACCGCTACCCCTTCGTAATTTATCAGGCCAAGTGTAGGTACCTGGGCTGTGTGAATGCTGAGGGGAAGGAAGACATGTCCATGAACTCTGTTCCCATCCAGCAAGAGACACTGGTCCTCCGGAGGAAGACCGAGGGCTGCAACGTTTATTTCCAGATGGAGAAAGTGCTGGTGACGGTCGGCTGCACCTGCGTCACCCCCAGGGTCTACCACGTGGGGCCTTGAGAGCAGCTCATCAGCTCAAATGGAGAAGCACCACTTCTTTCCCAGCACTCTGCAGCAAGTCCTGTCCCATCCCCATTCCCTCCACTTCACAGGACTCTCTACCACACTGGCATGGAATCCTCAAAGCTCTGTATTAGATATACTCGTAACTTTCTGAGGTGCTTCAAAATCATTCGATAGTCCTAGATGTTCCAGTGTCCCAATGCCCTGAAAATGGATGGAGGAGGACAAAGGAGCCCTTGGCCCACTCTCTGTGTTATGTGATGACCGCCTCCAAGTCATGCTATCACCCTGGCCCACTGCCATTCCCGGTGGGCTCTGCCTGCAAAGTGGGTCTCTTTCATGTGACAGAAATGCGGAAAATATAATCACAATGTGTGTATGTATGTATCAAATTTTATAATAGATTATATATAAAATGATAGGAGAAAAAATAATATATCTAATACTAATATAATAAACTATGAATAATTGAAAAATACTTTGGTGTTGGTTTCTAGTCTCAGCTGGTACTCACAGACATGGTAGTCCTAGAGATTCTGAAACTCTAGATACCTAATATTCGCTTTTCATGTTTTCCCATTAGAGCACTGGTCTTGGAGTTGTTTTGTTATTAACGGTGCTTGGAGATTGGTTACATAAAGAGTTGAGGAGAACGGTACAGACAGAAGCCTGGTTCCCTGGTAACATTTTGCTGCTTTCATCCTGGCTACAGCATTTCACAAAGCAAACATTTACTGGCCACTGTGCTGGTTACTGGGGATACAAAGAAAAGTCAGAGATGCATATGGAAGGTGGCGGGGAGCAGCCATCCCCCCCAGCTCCCGGTCATTAAGGCCATGATACCTCTGCCTCGTTCTGATTGCTGGGCCCCTTTTTTTTTTTTTTTGAGACAGAGCCCCAAGCTATCCTCCTGGGTAGAGTGCCATGGCATCACAGCTCATAGCAACCTCCAACTCTGGGCTCAAGCAAGTCTCCTGCCTCCGCCTCCCAAGTAGCTGGGACCACAGGCGCCGGCCACAACGCCCGGCCAGATTGCTGGGCCCTTTGTAGGTCACTGGCTGTCTTATGCCAACTTCTTATGCTTACTGAAGGCACACAAGCTTCCCGGGTCTGGCTTTCATGCCACTCTGGGGAATCGCAGACATCCTCGGGTGCACTTCATGGCCAGATACAGATGCTGCATTTTTTCCTGTACTGCTGCTGTACCCCGGTTGGAATCTGTCAGCATTACCACTGCCTTCCAGGTTCCTAAGAGGAAGCGGGCTGCAAATTCTCACTGCCACCTGAGTGTGGCTTGAGGATGAGCAGGGAACGGGTGACTGGCCCCCATTTCTTACTTTCTTGTCCAATCTGTAACTGGGTGTAGAAATGGGAGTGGCTGGAGAGAGGGACTCTTTATCTCTTTGCTATAGAATCTTTTGCTTAAGGTATAATTATCAACTTTTTTTTTTTTTTTTTTTGACACAGAGTCTCCCTCTGTTGCCTTGGCTAGAGTGCAGTGGTGTGATCATACACATAGCTCATAGCAACCTCAAACTCTGGGCTCAGGTGATCCTCTTGCCTCAGCCACCTGAAGCTGGGACTACAGACATGCACTACCACACTTGGCTAATTTTTCCTTTTTTTCATAGAGATGGGATCTTCTCTTGCTCAGGCTGGTGTCAAACTCCTGGCCTTAAGCAATCCTCCTATTTTGACCTCCGAGAGTGCTAGGATTATAGGAATGAGCCACCATGCCTGGCCAAATATTGACTTTTGAACTTAAAATGTTCAGGCTCTTGAAACCTAAAAAAAAAAAAAATCTATCTTCCATGGCCATCAACCTCATAAACTTGCCATGAATCTCACGAGTTTATTTTGATGCTCAAATCTGTACAATGGAACTTCTTTTCTGTGTTTATTTTGTCAGTCATAGCCCTATGTTGGGGGAAGTCCATATAAAAATCCTTCTTTCTTAGTGGAGGAAGTATAGAGATGAAGGAAATTTCAAGAAGAAAAAAGTATACTTCTGAGTGTATCAAGATATTATCTTTTTTTTTTTTTTTTTTTTTTTTGAGACGGAGCCTCAAGCTATCCCCCTGGGCAGAGTGCCATGGCTTCACAGCTCACAGCAACCTCCAACTCCTGGGTTCAAGCGAGTCTCCTGCCTCAATCTCCCAAGCAGCTGGGACCACAGGCACCCGCCACAACACCCAGCCATTTCCTGGTTGCAGCCATCATTGTTGCTTGGCGGGCCCGGGCTGGGGATTCGAACCCACCACCTTAGGTGTATGTGGCTGGCGCCCCAGCAGATTGAGCCACAGGCGCCGAGCCAAGATATTATCTTATTAGACATGTATGCATGCAATTTCAAGGCTTTGTGCTAAAAACTATGATCAAGGCATGAAATGTTGGGAAAACTCAGGAGCATAGTCTCCTGGGATATTTCAGAAAGAAAGAAGATAGCTTTTGCACTGAGATGAATATGAATTGTTAGGGAGGAAGGTGTGGGAAGGCATTCCTAGCAAAGGGAACAGCATGAGGAAAGACAAAAAGGTTCAAAAAAGCCTTCTGTGTTAGGGAACAGTCAGGAGGTTTTTTTTTTTTTTTTTTTTGAGACAAAGCTTTGCTTTGTTGCCCTGGGTAGAGTGCTATGGTGTCACAGCCCACAGCATCCTCAAACTCTTGGTCTCAAGCAATTCTCTTGCCTCAGCCTCCCAAGTAGCTGGGACCACAGGCACCCTCCACTGACAATCAGCTGTTTTTTTTTTGGAGATGGGGGTCTCATTCTTGCTCAGGCTGGTCTTGAATCATTGAGCTCAGGCAATCTACCCACCTTGGCTTCCTGGAGTGCGAGGATTACAGGCGTGAGCCACTGCACCCGGTCCCAGTCAGTACTTTTTAGGTTGGGATAGTGTGGACATGAAGACAGAGTGGGGAACATGTAGCAAATTGTTTCTTCGAAGGATGAATGAATAAAACATGGTATGAGACAAGAAACAGTAGGCTAATGGGCCACTTGTGGATGGTTTTATATGTTCTGTTAGAGGAGCAATGCCAGCATAGTGGTTAGAACTGGACAGACCTCTGCAAATCCCTTGACCAGCCTTTCTCATTTGGGAAAGTGGCCCATAGGACTTAGTGACTTGCCCAAGGTTGCTCCCTAGTTAGTGGCAGAAACAGGTTCACTGACTCCAACTTCATGACTTTTCGAGCAACACTGAAATGTGTCCAGTAAAGACTCATTTCAGTCATTCCTTGAGGTGGCCTAGGCTGGCCCTGGGCCAGGGTACAGAAGTACCTTTGCATCCCAGATTTCCAAGTGCACCAACTGTGGTGCTCTGGAGTCTGGGGCCCTAGTTAGTCTTGGCGTTCCCCTGTGGCTTTTGCTGTAGGTTGGCTGTCATTCAGGAAGTTGCACCCCTTCTCCTGCTCACAAGGTGGCACACTACTCCTGTTTGTTCCCAGATTCCTTAGCAAATGTCCAAAGGAAATAAATGGCTACTCTACGGGGGAATCCATTTTATTTGGTGACTTGAGACAACACGGATGCAGAGTGAGCAGACTGTGTCCCTCTGTTCTGCTCTGAGCTGTTTGGGAACGCGCCTTGCTTTGCCTGCAGGAGAAATGGCTTAAGTTGAGCATTCAGGTGTTTCAATACAGTGTGGCCATTGTACTGTGTGGAGAGAGAAACCTTTCTTTCCACATGAAAACTTGAAAGCATATGGCCTTTTCTTTCTTTTTTTTTTTTTCCTGAGACAGTGTCTCATTTTGTCTTGGTCAGTAGAGTACCGGAGTGTCCTAGCTCACGGCAACCTCAAACTCTTGGGCTCAAAGCAACACAGGGCCTTTTCTTCTGACATCCAGTTTTTATTTATGAAGATTTGGCTGAGAAAAAAAAAAATTCTTGCTCTCTTCCATTCTTTCTTTTCCTCCCTTCCTCCCCACCCCTCAAATTTGAATAAAGTCACACATATTTATAAAGTTCTGGGTGAGAAATTTCGTTTGTATTTACAGTAAGGAAAATATGAAGTTGATTTTTCTTTTTTTCCTCTCCTAGTAAGAGGTAGAAAAATGTATTTAATATGTAGACCACGCTTTTTTTTTTGAGCCAGAGCCTCAAGCTGTCACCCTGGGTAGAGTGCCATGGTGTCACAACTCCACAACTCACAGCAACCTCCTGGGCTCAATTGAGTCTCTTGCCTCAGCCTCCCAAGTAGCTGGGACTACAGGCACTTGCCACAACACCCAGCTATCTTTTGGTTGCAGCCATCGTTGTTTGGCAGGCCTAGGCTGGATTCGAACCCACCAGCTCAGGTGGATGTGGCTGGTGCCTTAGCCGCTTGAGCCACAGGTGCTGAGCCTGTAGACTGCTCTTGGCTTGGAATCTTAGTTCTACCATTTTCTGGTTGGATAAATTTTAGCAAATTAGTCTTTCTGAGACTTAGCTTCCTCATGTGTTAAATGGTCTATTTTAAAGAGTTAGGTGTAAAGTCATTGAAATTAAGAAGTATCAGTGACTTCCTACTAACAATAGTGAGTAGGAAGTGGTGGGCTTAGTAACTTTCAGTTGTTAATCCAAGAGGCACAGAACTTATGTTTCCCATTTTACTTGGCCCAAAACAACTCAGAACCAACTTTCTGTCTATGCTCCAACAGCTATATTATTTCTCACGGTTACCAAATTTATTTTCTCTATTTAATTTCTATATACACATGTACTAATATAGTATCGATAGTACAGGTATATCTTAGTATACAGAACCTTTGTTTTTTTTTTTTTGGATTTGCAAATGCATAATTTTGATTTGCATGTAATTTTTTAAATTTTTTTATTTTTTTATTTTTTTAATTAATTGATAGCTGTATACATTAATGCAAACATGGGGTGCATTGTACTGTTTTCATATACAATTTGAAATACTTTCATCAAGCTGGTTAACATAGATTTCATGTCATTTGTTTAGTTATTGTATCAAAACATTTATATTCTAGTTCTAGAAAAGTTCACTTGTACCCTTGTTAGACAGATATATAGGTGATCTTTCTAGTCACCCTCCCACCACCCAACCGCCCTTCTCCCCTCCCCTTCCCCACCCCCTCCCCATCTTTACCTCCTTCATGTTTACATGGATGGAACTAGAAAATGTTCTTCTTAGCAAAGTATCTCAGGAATGGAAGAAAAAGCATCCAATGTACACAGCCCTTTTATGAAACTAATCTATAGCTCTCAAACGAAAGATACAACTTAATTCTAGCCCAGATCCTTTGTTTAAATCATCTTTCTGTTTGTGAAACGTTAAGGAAGCTATAGATTCAAATCTTTCGTGACCTATTTCTGTGGTATAAATTGGAAGAAAAACACTTTCAGTTCAGTAAGTTTCGGGAGTGCTACATGCTTCACTGGATAAGTACACGCTTTAAAAAGTCTGCACTGGTGCTCAGACAGCTACTTACTAGGTACTGATTTGGAGAATTTTGCTCAGTAGAAGAAAATATTTTGAAACTATGATTAAGATAAAATGACCACAATTTGAGCATTGAGATATTCTTGCCAGAAAAATGTTTCACTCTTCCTTAAAAACTGTACAGGCATCATAGTGATTACAGAGCGCACAGCATAATGATTTAGGTCTGTAGCCACAGATACTGGGTTAAGATAGAAGTTCTGGAACTTAATAGCTGTGCTGATTACAGATGATTTGGGGCAAGTTAGCCAACTTCTCTGTGTCTCCCTTTCCTCATTTGTAAAATGAGGTTTATAATAGTTATCTACTTTATAGAGTAATGGAGAGGATAGAATAGTATCTATAAGGACTTAGAATAATACCTGGCATGGGAAGTGTATTGTTTAGTGTAGTATTAAAAAAGAGTGAAGCCATCCATTATTCTACCGTGATAGCATCATTTTAAATATTTTGCTTTCTCTTCTGCTCTTTTGCCTCAGATATATACTTTAAAAGATTGTAGCTGTAACATAATTTGCATTGGGTAATTTTAAAGTTCTTATATCTTATTTATTTCCCCTGTTTCCATAGAGTGTTCACAGTGATTTTTCGTAGCTATGTAATTCTTCCAAGTTGATGAACCAGAATTTATTTAGTTATTCCTTTATTTCTGGACTCCATTCATATGTTAAATAATGTTTGTAGCTGTTAACTACTTTGTACTGTGAACTATGTAACACATATGCAAGAGATTATGTCTTTAGACCATATGGATTTGGGTTGCATGTTAACCATCTCTGTGTATGTGTTTATCTATAGCCTATTTTGGAAAAGTTCCTTAATTTCTCTAAGTCTCAGTTTCCTCAACTATAAAATGGGATAGGAATCATGTCTACCACATACAGTTGTGAGTGGTAAAAGAAATGATTGACGTCAGGTGTTTAGAGCAGTTCCCAGCTCCAACTAGCTTTTACTAGTCTCACCGGTTCTGCAGGCCCTGAGAATCAATGCTCCTAACTTTAAATTCTTGTTTTCAAAGTCAAGTAAACCAATGCACTAGGCAAACATGGATTTGTGAGTTGTTCTGAGTTGTGGCTGTGACACAATTCAGGGACTTCTGACTCCACAGTCTTACCCCTGTGGTTTCCTTATGCGCTATCTATAGGTGACACACCACAGCCCTTCGTCTGGCCTGAGGGTAGGACAACACCAGAAGCCCTGTAACCATTTCCCACAACCACATTCTCATGGCTTTGACCTGAAACCAGCTCTGGGAGGCACAACTCAGACGGGCTTGCGTGCCGAATGTTGGAGTGGGATCCGAGGGTGGCTGTTCTCCTCAGAAGGGATGCTGTGCTCCTGGAAGAGTGTTCAGTATTCTCCAGATACTAATCCATTAGGCAGAGCTCCCCACGGTTTTAGGAATCTGCTGATTCCACATTCCTGGCCTTCTTTAACATGTAAGAGAAAAACAAACCCAGATTTCCCACAGACCACTTGTCAAATGCCTAATTGCCTTCTGCGGTGGCCTCAAACCCCAAGTGGGATCCATTAAGCAAGCAAGGTGTGCACCTGCTGCTTGATGTTGGTGTGCATGCACAGGATACCAGACTCCCGGTTGCTATACGTGAAGATATGTAGGACATAGAATAAAGCATAAAAATCCCTGGATCTTCTTTTGATTCTATGTTGCTTAGCTTTGAGATCTATTAAGTACAATTATTTGAATTTTTTTTCTTTTCATACATAGTCTCACTCTGTTGCCTGAGCTAGAATGCAGTGGTGGTTTCATAGCTCACCAAAAACTCCAACTCCTGAGCTCAAGCAATCCTCTGGCCTCAGCTTCCCAAGTAGCTGGGACTATAGGCATGCACTATCATGCCTGGCTCATTCTTCTCTTTCTTTCTTTTTTAATTTTTGTAGAGGCAGAATCTCACTTTGTCACCCTCGGTAGAGTGCCGTGACAGCTGTGCCATCGCGGCTCACAGCAACCTCCAGATCTTGGGTTTAGCTGATTCTCTTGCCTCAGCCTCCCGGGTAGCTGGGACTAGGAGCACCTGCTACAACACCCGGCTATTTTTTTGTTGCAGTTTGGCTGGGGCAGGGTTCAAACCTGCCACCCTTGGCATATGGGGCTGGTGCCCTACCCAGTGATCCACAGGTGCTGCCCCTCTTCTATGTTTTCAATAGTGACAAGGTCTTCCTATGTTATTCAAGCTGGTCTTGAACTTCTGACCTCAATTGATCCTCCCTGCCTTGGCCTCCAAAAGTGCTAGGATTACAAGTGTGAGCCACTGTGCCAAACCAATTACTTGATTTTACTAATTCGGATGAATTGCAGTTCTTGTCATATGAAAGTGAGTTTTACTGGGTAGAGCAATGATGTAACTACTGCTCCTGTATGGTAGGTGAGTAACAAAGGACTTCCCCATTGTTCTCATTAGTAATTAGCTAATATCTGTTTGATGATTACAATAGAATAAATACTTGTAACTTTACACGCATTCTCTTATTTAATCATCATAGTAAGTCTAGCTGGTAGGAAATACGAAACTGTCTCATTGTACAGATGGTAAAGTTAGGGCACAGATGGAGTCAGTTCTTTCTTACTGTTGTAATAGCCATATGATGGGAGAGTCCTGCATTTTATCACCAGGCTCCACTGTGTCTTTGCAGGCGATGCACCACCGATCGCTTGCCTGCCCTGGAGTCTCTGACCCATGGACTCTCCTTGGAGGATCATTCTTTTCGTGGATGAGCAGGGAGAGCATGTTAATTTCATACACTGAGTCCTACAGTTATGGAGTTTTACGCTTTAGGGAAAGCTTATTAGAATAAAGCCAATATAACCTTGGGTTTTCCAGGTTCCACAAATACATCATGGCCCTCATCTCTCTTGACTGTAGAATGTCCAGTTTTTTATTCGGCTCTCTGCACTAGGATTTTGTGGGACTCTCTAAACAACATTCTCATTTCCCTCAAATATTTCCTGAAGCTGTTTGCCCCCATGGCCAACTATCTGGTTTGGGGAGTCAAAACCTTGCCGGCAGAACCTGGGTGATTTCCACCAGGCTCTGCAGTTTCTAAGGCTGAGTCACAGACATCTATGTGGCTTGGCCTCCACCTGTTCTCTGTGGACGCTCACACTGGGGAAGCCACCTGCTATGCGAGAAGCACAACCACCCTCACACCACCATGCTGGAAAGGCCGTGTGCAGGTGCCCTGGCTGCCAGTCTCAGATGAGCTTCCAGCCACTAGCCAGTATTGACGGCCAGCCGTGCCAGGAAGCCGTCTGGGACGCAGCCTGGCTGAGACATCAACTCCTGAAGCTCCAGCCAGTGTCTGAGGACCACCTCATGGGCAGGACCAGCTACATAATCTTGGGGCCCAGTGCAAAATTAAAGCATGTGGCCTTTGTTAAAAAATAAAGAATGTCAAGCAGAGACTTAAAACAAGTCTAGAGCTCTTTAAGGTGAAATGCTGTGTGAGAACACAGGCTGTAGGCCTATGTAGTCAGTCTGCTCCTGAGATTGCCAGAGAACTGGAAGCCTTCCTGAATTTTTGTGATCAAAATGAAACACTTGTGGTTTTACATCAGGAAATTTGGAGGTGATTCATTACATAGTAAGAGTATCACATCAGGCCCCAAGAACAATTGTTTTAGACTGTGATAACTCAGCGTTTTTACATTTTCTAAATATTCACTCAGTCTTAAATGTGTGCGTCTGGGTGAGCTAGATTAGGCTTAATCCAATTCAGTTTTTTGCTCTGTCACCCAGCAGGAGTTGAACATGGTGCCTTCATACTTTTGCTGCATTTTTGGTTATCTCGGCAACTAAAATTAAAAACCCATCAGCACACTCCTCTATAGAGCAAATGACAAGGCACAGTAGCATAGTATGTCAATACTTAGAAAAGTGTTTTTCCACAAAGGGCATACTCTGTAGAGTTGCAACTCTGTATAACCGTTTACATTACCTCTCACAAAAATAATTACACCCCCAGGAACCACAGCTTCCCAGGGGCCCCATTTTATATTTGCATAATTAAAGGGCCTAAATACCTGCATTTCTCAGAAAAAAAAAAAACAAACCCTTGGAGTTTCAAGACCCATTTCATACAGGGCAGAAAGATGTTTGCCTCTTAGAAATGCAGATTTTCAAATTTTATTATTTGCACCAAGACACTGAGTGGAAAATAAGCCCATACCTTGTAATTTACTCCAAAGGCAAGGAGCACGGAGCTGCTCTGGTTGGTTTATCAGAACCCTCCATTAACGAGCATTGCTGGGCTGAGGGGATGAGGATGAGCGTGATGAGGCTCAGAATGATAATAGCATCAGACATTGTTCCCCGTGTAATCTAGAGACTATTATGCTATGTTGTGTTAGAGCCCTATGTGTGTCTGATTTTCTTCTTCTTTGGAAATCTTTCCTGCAGGACCTGCTGGGCTGGATCATGGTCCCCAAAGAGGTCTACATCGTCATCTTTGGAACCTAGGAATCTTCCTTTATACAGCAAAAGGGAGCTTGCTTGAGGATGTGATGAAAATTGAAGATTTTGAGATCGGGAGACTATTCTGAATTCTCTGGGTGGGCCCCGGGACACTCACAGGGCTCCTCAAGAAAGGGAGGCAAAGGGAGACTGACCACAGGACAGAAGGCAATGTGAGGACTAAACCCACTGCTGCACAGCTGGCTTTGAAAACAAAGAGAGGGATTACAAACCCAGGAATGGAAGGACTGCAGCTTTAAAGCTGGGAAAGGCAAAACATGGTTCTCTCCTCCAGCCTCCAAGGGCAGCATGGACACCTTGATTTGGGCCCTGTGAATTGTAAAAGACATGTATGCTGCTTTAATTCACCAAGTTTATGATAATTCGTTTCAGTAGTGATAGGAAACTAACAGAATGCTTTGGGTATCTGAGTGCTTTTCTCTTCTTTGAATTATCTTCCGTGCATGGAGAACTCTTCATCAAGTTGGATGTTTGATTAGCCTAAGCATCCTGTTTGCAGGCTGGGAGGGCATTCGTTGTAGGCATCATTCGGCAGGATCTGCCCATTTGTAATCTCTACGTCAGTGTCCCCTGCCGCAGAGCAATAATTCAGGCTCCTTGTGTTCAGATCCCAATTCAATTCCATTTGTCTATTCTGGACAATTTGTATTATTTAGTGGCCCGCCCAGTGGAACAACATCTTTGATGACAGCAGAAGGTGCAGGCTGCAACTGTCTCTGACTCACCCATGTGGTGGATTCTAAAAGGGGGCAGTAAGGATGCTGTTTCAGTTTGACTGCTGTGCGCCTCGTGTGGGAGACAGTGAAGAGCATTCTGGCACCCAAACTTGACCCAAACAGGCAACTTCTTACAGTAACCCCAGGGGAAGGAAGTCAGCAGTCTTCCGCCTGACCTACATTTTTGCCTCCAAAATGACCTTGAGTTTACTCACAGTGGTTCACGGCTAAACTGCATAACAGTAAACATTGGACAGCAACCATGTTTAATACATACATTGTTTGAAATCCTTTATCTTCTTCAACTCCTTGAATCTGATACATGAAAGGGTAACAAGGTAAAAGGGCTGAGCTGTGATTATTTGTGTTTGTGGGCGTGCCGTTTCATGTCTTTTGGAAAACTTGCCTCCTCCACAAAGAATGAGAGCACTACTCACACTTTGTGCATGGCCCCAGGAATGTCAACTTCTGCTGGGCTTCAAGCTTTGCAAAATAGACCCTTTTCTATGCAGTATGTTTTATGAGGCACTGGGAAGAAACTCTGTGTTAAAAATAGACCTTTGGGCTCTACTGATATACTCGCTTTGAGATATCATGTTCGAGAGCTTTTGCGAAAAAAATATACTTCTAGAAGTTTGACACATTAATGTGATAAAGTATATTCAATTTTATAGACATCCTTTGAATCCTTTCCTTTTAAGAATCCAGCACCATGTCAGCCAAGGGGGAATCAAAGGTCAATTATGGCACCATTCTTTCATGTACATTGTCTAGAAGGGGATATAGCAAGAAAGTCAGCAAGTCTACCTCCTGTCGACTGGGCACACCATATCTATTGAAATTTAGCCAATAGTTGGTTCAAACAACGTGGTGGGCGCTCCTCCCACATACCTGATTCCTCAGGGGAATCTTGGCTTCCTTCTAGCAGCCTGGTTTCTTAAGGCACTGCAGTCCTGATCTTCTGCTCTCATGGCCCACTTCCTATGAGAGGGCTCTGCTCTCAGCTGACCTGGACACTTTACTTTATGAGGGAAGCACACTGTATGTATGGTAGATGGCCCAGAAGACATGGAGTGATGGAGGGAGTTATCCAGCTGCATCACAGTGCAGTTAACTCCACACTCAATAGTAGACATTCTTTTTTTTTTTTTTTGCAATTTTTGGCTGGGGCAGGGTTTGAACCTGCCACCTCCTGTATGTAGGGTCAGCACCCTACTCCTTGAGCCATAGGCACCTCCCAATAGTAGACATTTTTGTCCTTAAACATTCTTCAGCTGCCATTGAGGAATTCTCAGCAGTAAACATTTCTCCCCAGACTCTTTGCCTGTCTCCAAGTAACTCTGCTCTTGACTCCATCTCTTCTGTCATCTCGCTCTCACCCAGTCCCCATTGCTCCTCACCACATTCTAGTACCTTCTATATGCAGTATGGTTTTAGTTATCTCTCTTTCTCTGTTGTCTGCTAAAACAGGACCTTGGTAACCTTGCCTTTTGCATCAGATACTGCTTTTAAAAGTATTTTCTACACACTTCTTCTCTGGGAAAAATTATGCCCCAGAGGAGAACTGTGTATGAAATTACTTAACTACTTAATTATTCCTAAGGGCAAAAGTAATTAAGCTGATACCACCATTATGCTTTCAAGATTTGGAAAAAATAATTCTTTGTTTTGTATGGAACCAGAAGAAACCCCATATAGCCAAGGCAATTCTTAGTAATAAAAACAAAGTTGGGGGTATCACCCTGCCAGACTTTTGGCTATACTATAGGCCATAGTGATCAAAACAGCATAGTATTGGCACAGAAATAGAGACATCGATATTTGGAACCAAATAGAAAACCATGAAATAAAACTAACTTCTTATAGCCACCTGATCTTTGACCAAACCAAACAAGAATATACACTGGGAGAAAGAATCCCTATTCAATAAATGGTGTTGGGAGAGCAGGATAACCATGAGTAAAAGTCTAAAACTGGACCCACATCTACTTATAAAAATTGATTCAAGATGGATAAAAGATTTACATATAGCATGAAACAATAAAAATCCTTGAAGAAAGTGTGGGGAAAACACTTGAAGATACAGACCTGGGAAAGATTTTATGAAGAAGACTAACTGTGGCAATTGCAACTACAACAAAAATAAACAAATGGGACTTAATTAAACTGAAAAACTTCTGTATAGCTAAGTAAACAACAACCAGAGCAAACAGACAACCTTCAGAATGAGAAAAGATATTTGCATATTATGAATTGGACAAAAGCTTGATAACTGGGATTTATAGAGAACTCAAATTAACAAAAAAAGATCTAACAATCCCATATATCACTGGGAAAGAGACACGAATAGAACCTTCTCTAAAGAAGACAGGTAAGTGGCTAATAAACATATGAAAAAATGCTCATTATCCCTAATTATTAGAGAAATGCAAATCTTAAAACTATTTGGAGATATCACCTAACCCCAGGGAGAATGGACCACATCACAAAGTCTCAAAACTGCGGATGCTGGCATGGATGTGGACAGAAGGGAACACTTTGACACTGCTGGTGGGACTGTAAACTAATATAACCTTTTTGGAAGGAAGTATGGAGAATCCTCAAAGAACTCAAATTAGATCTCCCATTTTTATCCTGCAATCCCATTACTGGGCATCTACCCAGAAGAAAAAAAATCCTTTTATCATAAGGACTCTTGTACTAGACTGTTTATCACAGCTCAATTTACAATCATCAAAATGTGGAAACAACTTAAATGCCCAACAACCCAGGAATGGATTAATAAGCTGGGGTATATGTATGCCATGGAATACTATTCAGCCACTAAAAAAGACAGATAATTTACATATTTTGTGTTAACCTGGGTGGAGGTGGAACTCATTCTTCTTAGTAAAGCATCACAAGAATGGAGAAGCAAGAATCCAGTGCACTCAGTTCCAATATGAAGGCAGTCGATGAGCTAGTACAAGGGTTGGGTAGGGGAATGAGCAAGTGGGGAGAGGGAGAAGGGAGGGGGTTAGGGGGTCATGGTGTATGACACACCTCTTGGAGGTGGGACACAATTATAAGAGGGACTTTATCTAACGAATGCAGTCAGTATAACCTAATTCTTTGTACCCTCAATGAATCCCAAACAATAAAAAAATTAAGTTGGTTGTACCTCTTTATAGAATTTTATTCTTTTACACCAACTACAATTCCAATACAGTGCTGTGAGTGGGACAATGTGAATAAATACAAAGGACAGAGGCAGAGCAAAATAAAGTGCAACTGAGTTGTTCTGTGGCAGAGGGATGGTACTAGAAGAATTCTCAAAGGAGGTGATGGTGTTGCATCTAGAGGATGAATAGGAATTTGCTAGGAAGAGTGGAAAGGAGAGGGCTTTTTGGGTGGAAAGCACAGTGCATGCGTGGGTAGGGTGGCACAGAGTGGCATGTCATGTTCAAAAGCATGAATGGTTGGCATAGCAGAAACATAAAGTACAGTCAGAGGGCAGCAGAACATGTGACTGAAGAGAAGAATGGAGACCAAAATATGAAGGACCATGTGTGTTGTCTTAAGGAATTTGGATTTCCTTCTCTAAACAATGAAGAACCATTACCGGATTTTAGGCAAGGGAGCGAAATAATTAAATTTGCATTTTAGGGAGGTTGAGGAGGGTTGAATCAATAGGATTTGAAAATTGTTAATAACTGGTTGGGGTAGAAGGTTGGGAGAAGTTAAAGAGAGGGAGGAGTTTGAAAAAACTTGCCAGGATCTGATGGGCTGATGGTCTGGAAGTCTCTGCTCAAAACCAAGATGGCACTGTTTGAGGATAAGCATTTTCTAGGTAGGGTAGGCCATGAGTTTAGATGTTAACTATGGTGTTTCAAGGTGCTTTTGGCTAATTGGATATATTGGTTCAGCATTGTAGGAAGAGAGTGATGGTAAAGTCCAGAAATAGAAATTTTAGAGTTTTGGGTTTTAGTTGGTGACTGGGTCAACGTGATTGGTCATTTGGAACCACAAATCAGGGGAAGAGTATATTAGGCATCTATACCTTAATGTGAATTAGTTTATAAGATGCTCTTTTTCTAATTATCAAGATAACTCCATTGTAAAATGGAATTTCATTTTGAGACAAGAATTAGAGAGAGTAAGTTGAGTTTTGGAGATCTCGAGAGTGGGCTCCTTAGAAAGATGAAAGGCATATGGAATCATTGCCACTGGAGAGATGAGGACGGGAGGAACAGAAGGACGAGGGTAGGACACCAAGGACAATCTCCTCTGACTTGACTTTACAACTTTACCTAAGGCTTCTCCCAGGCAAAGTACCCCAAACCACAAT
This sequence comes from Galagoides demidoff, assembly GCA_963574575.1. Taxonomy (NCBI): domain Eukaryota; kingdom Metazoa; phylum Chordata; class Mammalia; order Primates; family Galagidae; genus Galagoides; species Galagoides demidoff. Next base: position 15,473 of record CAUYQV010156811.1, on the reverse strand, counting down.
CACTGGTATCTATAGGAAAGTCTTTATTCAGTTATAGTTCTTTGAAAATTTGTTTTCTATTTCATTCTTCTAGTTTTTCAGCAAAATTCTAAGTATACAGGCAATGCCAATATACAGGCAAGTCAAAATTCCAGTATACAGGCAAGGCTGGATGAGGTTCTCATGGGTGTGTGAAGAGTGGCTTCCCGAGTCTTTCTATCTATCAGGCTTCATTGCTACTTTCAAGGTCCATTGAGCACCCTGCATGGTGATCGATTTTGTCACCTATCCAATTCTACTAGGATTTGCTCAGAGACACAACAAACTTTTTTTTTTTTTTTTTGGCAGTTGTGGCTGGGGCAGAGCTTGAACCTGCCACCCCTAGTATATGGGGCTGGTGTCCTACTCCTTGAGCCACAGGCGCCACCCCAAACTTTTTTTTCTTAATAGGAAAACCTCTGTACAAGTGCCACTGGTATCTGTGGGCAGCATCAAGTCTCTGGAACCACCAGGAGCCTCAGCTAAAGAAGAGCCTCAGTCTCTTTTCAATGGGAGTTTACAGGTTAACCCTCATATGGCCACATTCCGCATCATCTAAGCGGGACTTGCTTGCAGGAGAAGGGGCTGAGACCAGCATCTCAGTGGCAGAGGCAAGGAGGACAGAGAGATAGATGTTGGGAAGAAGAGTCTGGGTGTGGAGAGATCACTCCTAGTTCCTGGAGTCCCTTCTTTTCCCCAGTTATATGAGCCAACATGTGACATTTTGCTAAACCTGGTTTGAGGATAATGGCTTGGGGGATATTTTCTGCTGCACCCCTTTTAATGAAAAAATTTGTTTGGTAAAATTTGGATTCAGTCAAAAGGCCACACTTAAGGATCTAGAAGGTCACACCTGGCCTTAAATCTGTAGGTTCCTCACCGCTATGCATTTGTCATAGAAGCCAAATACAGGGACTTTGGAGTCAAGGAGTGGGGAGGAGGTAGAGGTGACAGATTCTGCTGCTTGGTCATCACATCCATCTGTGAAAGAGGCAATAGTGGCTGCAGCAGTTTCCAGAGGATTGAACATGGTGCTCTACAACAAAGTATGGAGACTCGGCCATTGAAGAGAACAAGTGTTTTGTTTGGTTTTGGTAAAGAGCCAGCTGCTCTCACCTGCAAAGGGAGGTGACCAGGGCAATGTGAGCATTGAGGATGTAGCTCCCAGAATCTCCTGCATCCTGAGAAGCCTTAGCCTGAGCACCCTGAGAGAAGTGGGGCAGCCAGGTCTCTCTTGGTCCCCATGTATTGGAGTGGGCTGTACCAGGTCTTGTGGGAGAGGCTGTAAACAGAGACCATGGGCATCATTTCTTCAGGTCATGTTTCTCCAGACCTTGTTGTACACATTTGTGCTGGACAGAGATATCCCAAGGAGTGTATCTTCTGGAATCTTGGATGGATAAACTTCGTTTACAGCACAAAGATCTCACAGAGAAGAGGTGATGAAAGATACCAGAGAGGAAAGGAAATAATGAATAGTGTCAGGAAGTGGCAGCGGGTATGAGGGCACTTACAGGGAAGGGAGCCTGTGAGGCAGAAAGGAGGATTGCAACTGAGGAAAGGATGGATGTTGGCAGCCTTTGGTTCAGCAAGATCCTCTGGGAAACAGAAAAAAAAAAAATGAGGGTAGAGTTGAGGTCCGGAAGAGAATGAAAAAATATTGGCACAGTAGACATAGAGATTGCTGGGGCAATTGAAGGGCAATTCTGTTCCTACATTTATTCAAGCCACAGCATACCCAGAACTGCCAGCCTCTTTGTGAGTCACTGAGAGATTTTGATGAATTTAATATATATATTAATAATAGTATTTGCCTCAGTTTCATATTTATGTGTACTTTATGTTTACATTGTTTACATTGATATGTTTAGATGCTATGAAAACAATATATAGTCAATCACATGTACTTGTCCATTAAAAATAGCTCTGTGAGATGAGACACATTACACAGCAAATTTTAGGACCTAGTGCAGCCCACTCCAATACAAGGGGACCAAGGGAGACCTGGCTGCCCCACTTCTTTTAGTAGCATCAATTGATTGCTACTGAGCTGAATAGAGATGAGAGAGTGGAAGGATGTAGCCAAGTCATGCTTGTACTTAAGAGGGACAAACAGACCAACCCAATTATCTAACATGGGCTGCACACATCAATACAGGTGATTAAGCTCATTGATTCTTTAAGTCACATCTGAGAACTTAGCACATGTACAGACTCCTGACTTACCTTAGTTCTTTCAGGTATAAAATGTTGAAAGCTCATTTCAGGGCATTTAAGGAGTGATCCAAAATGAACACTTAGAAATAGAATGTAATTTAAAAAATTTTTCCTTCCTTTCTTTTTTTTTTATTAAATCATAGCTGTGACATTAATGCAATTATGGGGTACAATGTGCCGGTTTTATATACAATTCGAAATACTTTCATCAAACTGGTTAACATACCCTTTGCCACATTTTCTTAGTTATTGTGTTAAGACATTTATATTCTACACTTAGTAGATTTAACATGTACCCTTGTAAAATGTACTATGGATGTGGTCCCACCAATTACCCTCCCTCCATGTACACCAGGGAATATTATGCAGCCTTAAAAAAGATGGAGACTTTACCTCTTCCATGTTTACATGGATGGAGCTGGAACATATTCTTAGCAAAGTATCTCAAGAATGGAAGAAAAAATATCCAATGTACTCAGCCCTACTATGAAACCAATTTATAAGCACCCACACTTCCATATGAATGGTATTTATTTATTTCTATAGCAAGCTTTTTTGTCAATACATAATGACTATAAATATTTCTGAGATATATGTGATATTTTGATATATGTATCAACATGTAGTGATCCAATTGGGGAACTGGGGTATCCCTCATCTCAAACATTCATAATTTGTGTTGAGAACATTCCAAGTCTTTCTTTTAGCTATTTTAAATACATCATAAATGATTGTTAACTAATCCACTTATTGTGTTATCAAACACTAGATCTTATTTCTTCTACCTTACTGTATTTTTGTACTCACAATATGCTGAGTGGGAATTTTCCATAGAACCAACCTACCTTCCTTCCTTCCTTCCTTCCTCCTTTCCTTCCAATTTTTCTTTCTTTTTTTTGCTTAGAACTTTAGACTTGTTGATCTGGCACTGTTCGAAGCATTTAGAAAATTTGCAACTACAGTAACAACTCAAGAGTATTCCAGGTTGAGTCACGAATGACAGTAAAATATTTCATTTTGTCTAGAAGTGGAGAAAAATTTGTTCTGTTTAATTTTTCTTTAACTCTCATCTTGAGGCTGAGAACAGACAAAAGATCTCAAAGGACTGGAAGGAGTCTTCAAAGAGAATGGCATTGGAATAGCTCTCTCCATCTGGCTGTGCCTAATTCACTCATGTTATTATTCAAGATGAGAAGTTCTATTTTACGTGCAATGAAGAAAGCACATTTTATTTTTTTTCTATTGTTTTTCTCTTTGGAACCGAGAACAGTGTTATTATATTATATTATCGTGGTGAACATCGCTATGGGGAGCCATCAATTAATCAGGAAGTCTATAGACGGTTTGGTTAACCACACGGCTTGCTAGAGACGAGGAGACCAAGGCGAGAGAGGAGGGCCTTGCAGGAGTCAACTTGGAGAGATAGAGAGTGAGTCTAGGATATGTGGGACGGTGAAGAGCTTCACGAATACTTTGCTTAACAACATCTATTCAAGGGCAAAAAGATGAAGCTCATCTGTGCTCATCACGTCCCTGTAGAAACTGTGGCCTATGATCTGAAACCCTTGGTTAAAGAAACATGAAACTAATAAACCTACATGCAGATATTTTACTTTCTGATAGAAAAACATATATAATATAAAACACATAGTAATCTATTTTTCTTTTTCTTTTCTGGAACTTGCCCTTGGGTAAAATCGTATGGTTTTTCCACTGAGATAGTAGACTGAATGTATGGTTCAAATGCAAATATTATTCAGTTTTATTTATACACAGAGTTTTTGCTAACATTTGGGCAGCAGGTAGTTGAGGTTGTATTCTCCAGCTGGTTGGCTTCTTTCATTTTAGCATAATGTTTTTAAGATTTATCCACATTGTGTGCACACTGTATGGATTCGCTAACATTCATTTATTTGTATATCATTTGATGGGCATTTGGGTTGTCTCCTTTTCTATTGCTGTAACAGAATAGCATGGATCTGATTTATAAAGAAAAGATTTTGATTTCTCACAGTCCTGGAGGTTGGAAAGTTCAAGGCTGAGGAGCTGTGTCTGGTGAGGGCCTTCCTGCTACATCATAACCCGGCAGAGGGCATCACTTGGTGAGAGGGCAAGAGGGTGTGTCAGCCCAAGTTTTTCTTCCTCTGGTTCTTCTTCTTCTTTTCTTTTTTTTAACCATTTCTACTAAAGACTTTTCTTCAAATTTTCTCATATTGTTAAAACCATAGTGGAAACATATTTTTATAGCAGCATACATATTACAGTTTCTAAAAATTGACACATAATAGTTGTATATATATGTGGGATACAGTGTGGTATGTTGATACATGTGTGTATTGCATGACGATTAAATCAGGGTGACTACCATACCTATGACCTGAAACATTTTTATCATTTCTTTATAGTGAGAACTCTCAAAACCCTCTCTTTTAGCTATTTTGAAATATTCAATATATTATTAACTATGGTCATTTTCTTGGGCAATAGGTCACAAGAACTGACTTTTTCCTCCATTTGTAACTTTGTATTCATTGACTCATCTCTCCCCATTTCCCCTTTCTCCTTCTCTTCCTTTTCTTTGAAAATTACCCTCATCATGGGGGGCCCACCCTGATGACCTTATCTAGTCCTAATTACCTCCCCAAAGCTCCATCTCCAATCAACATATGAATTTGGGTATTAGGTATCCATGATATGAAGTTTGGGGGACCATTCAAACCATAGTTTTCCACTCCTGGCCCCCCAAAATTGTGTCCTTCTCACATGCAATAGGTAGGTGCATTTCATCCCCAAAGCCCTAAAGTCTTAACTCTGTTGTGGCACCAATTCAAAAGTCCAAAGTACAAAATCCCATCTGAGACTCAAGGCAAATTCCTTCCAGTTTTGAATCTGTAAAATCAGAACAAGTGATCTACTTCCAAAATACAATGATGGGACAAGCATAAGGTAAATAGTCCCACCCCAAAAAGAAGAAATAGGCAGGAAAAAAGGGGCAACAGCCCCCTAGCAAGTCTGAAACCCAACAGGGCAAACATTAAGTTGTAAGACTCCAGAGCAATCTTTCACTTCATATCCTGCCTTTTGGATACACGAGGGTGGTGGCTGGGTCCCCAAGACCTTGAGTATCCCTTACCCTTTCACTCTTCTGGGCTCAGCCCATACTTTAGCTCTCTCCAATTGGATTCTTGTGTGTCTACAGCTCTCCCAGGTTGGAGTTGCACACTGACAGCCCTACAGTTCTGGGGTCTCAGTGGTGATCTCACCCCTGTGGCCCCACTAGGCATTATCCTAATCCTAATGAACATCTCTGTGACATCTTTGTCACTATGTGATAGATCCTTTGAAATCTAGGTGGAGGATGCATGCCTCCACAGCTCTTGCATTCTGCATACCATGTTTATGCTGCCAAGCCTACGTCTTGGGCCTGCTGGAGCTGTGGCTGAAGGTGCCCTGGGCCAGTTTGAGCTGTAATGTGCTGCCTCCAAGCTTACATTACCTTCTGGAGTGGAAGGTTGGTTACACTTGGACCGACTTGAGCCATAGCTGAGAACACAGAGCAGCTCTGTATGGGAATGCATAGAGCAGAGACCTGAGTGGTCCTGGCCTGTCCCTCATAATCATTCTAGCCCTCTGGGATAATGGTGGAAGGGGTAGCCTTGAAGATCTCAGAAATACCTCTGAATGTTCCTGTAAGGGTCTCACGGAAAAGCAATGTCATGGAGAATAAGCACGCTTATTGAAATTCTGTTTTAAATAAAGGTGACCATCTGCTTGCTCAGGCAAAATGGTGAGCCGTCTTTATTTACTGTTGGTTTATATAGGCAATCTTGTGCATGCGCACTATACAGCAATGACCTCATTAATATTCATTACAATCCCTCTACACATGTGCACTGGGCATCAATGACTTCCCTCTGCACATGCTCACTGGACATCAGTGACTTCATTAATCCATTTAAACATCTTATGACCACCCGCTCTGTAAGTAGTTTCTCCCTGGTAATCTGATAATCCACCCAACATACACCTTTAAGCATAATCCTTTCAGCATAACCCAGTTTAACATAACTTAATGAAGAACATGTTGTCAGTCATTACGGTCTTTGTTCTTATCTGATGAAGCCTGAGGCTACAGGGAAAAGGGATGATTTGCATGTCTGTTCTACTGAACATGCCATTTGGAGGCAGTTACTTCGAATCTTTAAGCAAAATATAGAGAAACTTCTTGGGCATACAGGAATTTGTGTGCAAACCTCTGCTCCCATGTAGGCCTTAAGTCAGGGGTTTTTTCCTGAGCCTTTTATAAGGAATTCTCAGGCTGAACTTCTCAAAAGCCTTTCATGAGCCCAGATTTCATCTGTGCCATTAGATACCTGTATGCATTGGGTAAATTCCTCTTCTCTTGAGGTCCCCTAGCACATTACCATTCCTGGACCCTTCAGCAAGCAACCTTCATCACACACCACAGATCAGGAAAGGTTACTGATGGGTATCTGGCCATCAGTTTTTCAAAGGGCTTTTTCAATGGCCTTATAAAGTCAAACTTAATTCCTTAAAGCAGTATGGAAATGCTATTCCAGCCAAAGCCTTGGTCATATTAGGCCTGCAACTAATCTGGCCACATGGGATTCTGTCTCAGTTTTTCACAAGTGTGCCTGCACAAAGTCTTTTTACTGCTTTCTCTCAAACAGCTTTTTTGGCCATAGACATATAGGCTTTTTACCTATATCACCCTGATACCAAAATCAGGAAAAGACCCAACTAAAAAGGAGAATTTCAAACCAATTTCACTAATGACTACAGAGGAAAAAATTCTCAATAAAATCCTAATCAATAGATTACAGATTCACATTAAAAAAGTCATTCATCACAATCATGTAGGTTTCAACCCAGGGATGCAAGGCTGATTTAACAAACACAACTCCATAAACATAATTCACCATATAAACAGAAGCAAAAGCAAAGACCATATGAGCCCCACAATAGATACAGAAAAAGCATTTGATAAAATTCAGCATCCTTTTCTAAGTAGAACACTTAAAAATTTAGGCATAGATTGCACACTTCTTAATCTGATCAAAGCCATTTACAACAAACCCACAGCTAATATTATATTGTGGATATAATTTTAGTTAATATTATACTGAATGGAGTAAAACTGAGAGCTTTTCTGCTTAGACCTGGAATAATAGAAGTTTGTCCTCTATCACCACTGCTATTCAACATAGTGTTGGAAGTTCTAGCCAATACAATCAGGCAACAGATGGAAATAAAGGGCATCCAAATGGGGGCAGAGGAGGTCAAACTCTCCTCTCACTTTTTGTCATTAATATGATCCTATACCCAGAGAACCCCAAAGACTCAACCATAAGACTCAGTAGCCTTTGTACATGTCAATAATAGCCAAGATGAGAAGCTAATCAAGGACACAGTTCCCTTCCCCATAGCTTAAAAAAAAAAAATACCTAGGAATATACATTAAAAAAGGTGAAGAACCTCTACAAAGAAAATTACAAAACCCTAAGAAAAGAAGTAGCAGAAGATATTAACAAATGGAAGAAAATGCCATACTCATGGCTGGGAAGAATCAATATTGTCAAAATATCTGTACTTCCCAAAGCAATCTACAGATTCATGCAATTCCTATTAAAATACCATCAACATGCTTTCCAGATTTGGAAAAAATAATTCTTTTTTTTTGTATGGAACCAGGAGAAACCCTGTATAGCCAAGGCAATTCTTAGTAATAAAAACAAAGCCAGGGGTATCACCCTACCAGACTTTTGGCTATACCACAAGGCCGCAGTGATCAAAACAGTATGATATTGGCATAAAAATAGAGACATTGACATTTGGAACTAAATAGAAAACCATGAGATGAAACTAACATCTTATAGCCACCTGATCTTTGATAAACCAAACAAGAACATACACTGGTGAAAAGAATCCCTATTCAATAAATGGTGCTGGGGGAACTGGATAACCACATGTAAAAGATTGAAATGGACCCACACCTCTCACCACTTACAAAATTTGATTTGAGATGGATAAAAGATTTAAATCTAAGACATGAAACAATCAAAATGCTCAAAGACAGTGTGGAGAAAACACTTGAAGCTATCAGCCTAGGAAAACATTGTATGAAGAAGACTTCCATGGCAATTGCTACAACAACAAAAATAAACAAATAGGACTTAATCAAACTGAAAAGCTTTTGTATGGCTAAGGAAACAACAATCAAAGCAAATAGGAAACTTTCAGAATGGTAAAAGATATTTGCATATTATGAATTGGAGAAAAGCTTGATAAAAAGGATCTATAGAGAACTCAAATTAATTAACAAAAAAGAGTCAATCACATTTATCACTGGGCAAGGGACATAAATAGAACCTTCTCTAAAGAAGACAGATGAATGGCTAACAAACATACGACAAAATGCTCATTGTCCCTAATCATCAGAGAAATGCAAATCAGAATTACCCTGTGATATCACCTAACCCATGTGAGAATGGCCCACATCACAAAATTTCAAAGCTGCATATGCTGGCATGGATGTGGAAAGAAAGGAACACTTTTATACTGCTGGTAACTGAAAACTGATACAACCTTTTTCGAAGGAAGTATGGAAAACCCTCAAAGAACTCAAATTAGACCTCCCATTTGATGCTGCAATCCCATTACTAGTCATCTACCCAGAAGAAAAAAAAATCCTTTTATCATAAGGACGTTTACATTAGACTGTTTATTGCAGCTCAATTTACAATCAGCAAAACATGGAAACAGCCCAAATGCATACCAACCCAGGAATGGATTCACAAGCTGTTGTATATGTATACCACGGAATAATATTCAGCCATTAAAAAAGATGGAGACTTTACATCTTTTGTATTAACCTGGATGGAGGTAGAAACCATTCTTCTTAGTAAAGCATCACAAGTATGGAGAAGCAAGAATATGATATACTCAATTCTAAGATGAAGACAGTAGATGAGCTAATATAAGAGGGGAGTAGGGAAGAGAGGAAGTGGGGAAAGTGGAGAAGGGAGGAGGACGGGTCATGGTGTATGGCACTCCTCTTGGGGATGGGACACAATTATAAGAGGGACTTTAACAAATGCAAAAAATAAAATAAAATAAAATAAACAATTATGCTATTAAAAAAATATTTAGTTTGCCAGTCACCCCAGCCAGACTTCAAGTGTTTAATAACTAAGTGCAGCTGTTTCATTAGACAGTGCAGATGCAAACCTTTCTATTGTAGTGGCTCCATATAGATTTATTATTAGACTTGGAACTTGTTTATTTGTTCAGTCAGTAGAGGGCTTTTGTTATTACCTGGCTTCGTGCAGATAGTTCAATGTCCAGAAACAGAACAGATAGATGATTTGATTTGATGGAAGTTATAGCTCTTTAGTGCTATGTTTAAATATATAGGCAAAATTCTTAACTCCATTTAAAAGTACTGATCATTATTTGGAATTAAAAAAAGATTAAATTTAGTACCTGTGTATCTGTCTACCTCCATATTCAACTTTTTTTTAGTACATGGCTGAAAGAAAGTGATTAGATAGAGTCCACTTACATTAAATCTTGGGAAAATAATGGATGAAAAAAGAAAAATGTCATCATCTTTTTCCCCTTGTAAAATTTCAGGTATAGTGATGGAAGAATAACAAATAATTAAGTAAAGGTATTTAAACCACAGAAAATGATGACATCTGTGATATTCTAACAGTCTGCTCTAGGTTTTAGAAATGAACTTAAAAACAAAAATTTTTCTGAAGTATTACTTTAAAATTATAAAAATATTTTCATAGAGTTGAAAAATTGAAAATTCATATTTTTAAATTTTTTGTGAATTTGATTTCAGTCTTAAGTGTCATGATAATTATGAACATAAATGATGTACATACTTGAAATCTGAGAACTTCAGGATTTGTAGGAATCATTATAGTTTTCTTTTATACATGGCTAAAAGAAAGTGATTAGACCTAGTCCACTTATATATAAATATATTTATCCTTTTACATCCATTATTTCCCCAAGATTTAATGTGGCATATTTAAAACAAACATCATATGAAATACTTCATCATAAACACTAACTTACAAAAAAAATTAGCACAATACTCTGTGGGGAAATAAGTGCAAGCTTTCTCCTGAAAACATATGGCAAGCTTACAAATAATGCTTTTGCAGGTGTTTTAAGTGGGAATAATGTTGCTTGTAAGTCTTCAGGAAAATGATAGCAGGTTTGTGGTAGAGACACTAGCATTTAAGCTCAATCAACTGCTTTGACATATGTGGAAGATGAGGTTCATTGTACTTTCCTTGGGTGGCAGCATAGTGCAGGAATTAAGAGCATGGAATTGGAATTAGAGAGTCCAAATTCATGCCCTGACCCTGACTTATATTTGCTCAGAAAATTTGGGCAAGTTACCTAATACCTCTAGGTTTCAATTTCTTCCCATGCAAACTGAGAATAATCATATAATATCAACTAGTATAATACCAAATCCATACATTTCTTATAGGATAATGTTTGCAACATACAATATATGCTAGCAAACAGTTTTTTTCTCCATTATTTGGTGCTTTAAAGTTTTTATGATCACCTGCCTAAAGTCGCAGGACAAGATGTGTGAAGTCTGAAGCCATTCACTCTCTTCTGTGACTTTGGCTCAGAGATGAGGACCTCATTCACTGGCAGCTGGGGTCAGCGCTGCAGAGCTATTTTTCCCAAGTGGGCCAGTTTAGTGCCACAGTGGGGTTAAGAGCAGGAACGAGAGTGGGATTACAGAGGTGCCCATTTTCTCTGCTGCATTTTTTGCTACGCTCCCATTTCACATTTTCCTGCTTCTCCCAGAACTGAGGAAATTCTATACTTCTCTCCATCTCAAGTCTTCTCCCATTTCCTCTCCTAGAGTAAGTGAGAACATTTTTAGAGAAAATACACCTTCTTATAAATGAGTTATGTTTGCAGGATTTTGTATATAGACTTACACTGAAAGAGTCAGGAGACAAATTAAAACAAATCACTATGAGCAGAGCAACTAGAGGAATCTGAGCCTGCCCAGGGATAGCTCCCTGCAGCTCACAGCCTGTGTCGCTGCAGGGGCTGTAGGAGAGAAGGTGCTGGGGATGCTCTAGATTTAGCTGAAGTACCTATGAAGTCCAGGTATGCTCCAGGAAATCACTGCAAATAAGGTAGGGGGTACAAATCTGTCAGATAAATGAGGGCGTGTGACCAGACCAGTCACAGAGGACTGAAATGTTATTTATGGACACAGAACATCCAGAGATGCAGCAGCAGCCCATGTGCAAACTTCATGACTCATTGTAGTTGGAATATGCATAAGGATAGAGGTGGCCTGAATATTAGATTCTAGGAAAAATTCTGGTCCTGCAACTGTAGAGTTTACATGTTACATGACAAGGGGAGGCACCGGCCTCTGTTCTTCTGTGGTCAGGCGCTGGGGTCCAAGTTGTGTAGTTACAGCTTGCACGGTGAGAGCCTTAGCCTTGACCTCTGGCTGTTCTTACACCAGCTGTGTGATGCAGCTGGTCACCATGCCTTCCAGTTTTCAGTTTTAAAATGGCCCTGTACTCTTATAGCTGAGGGTACCACAAACAAAACAAACAGCCTTTGGAATGGGAAAAAAATTTGCATGTTATGAATCTGACAAAGGCCTGATAACTGGAATCTAGAGAGAGCTCAAATTAAACAATAAGCAAAGAGCAAACAACCCCCTCTATAAGTGGGCAAGAGCCTTGATCAGAAACTTCTCCAAAGATGACAGACGAATGACCAACAAACACATGAAAAAATGTACTTTGTCTTTAATCAGAGAACTTCAAATCAAAACCACTCTGAGATATAACAACTCCAGAAAGATTAGTCCACGTCACAAAGTCCCCAAACTGCAGGTGCTAGTGTGGATGTGGAGAGAAGGGAATCCTTTTACACAGCTGGTGGGACTGCAAACTAATACAGCTTTTCTGGAAAGAAGTATGGAGAATCCTCAAAGAACTAAAGTAGACCTTCCATTTGGTCCTGCAATCCCATCACTGGGATTGAACAAAAATCATTTTATCAGAGAGACATTTCCAACAGAATGCTTAGTGTGGCTCAATTTATAATTGCCAAGTCATAGAACCAACCCAAATGCCCATCAATCTGTGAATGGATCAAAAAACAGTGGTATATGTATACCATGAGAAATGATTCAGCCATTAAAAAAGAATGGAGACTACATCTTTTACATGTACTTGGATGGAGCTGAAACACTTTCTTCTTAGTAAAAGTATAACAAGAATGGAAAAATAAATATCCAATATACTCCATACTAATATGAAACCAATATATAAACAATTACATGTTCATATGAATAAAGAAACACAAACATAGTCTATCAGGGGCAGGGGGAGGAGAGAGGGAAAAGGAGGGGGGAGGATAATTGGCAGAGGAGGGAGGGCATGTGGCTGGATCTCACCTACTTTGCACATCATAAGGGTATACAGCATGCTCCCTGCGTGAGGGGTTCTTTTACAACTGGAGCTTTCGCCTGGAAGTGAGAACTATGTAATTTAAAAATTTGTACCCTCATATTAATTAGAAATAAAGGAAAAAAAAAACAAAGACTAAAATGAATAAAATGGCCCTGTACTTCAAGAACTAGTCAACAAATTCCAAAGTCTTGAACACAATTCAAGTATAAGACAAAAGATAATTATCTATCTATCTATATTAATTACTAGAGCTAATATTTATATCAAAGTGTCATTTTTCCAGGTTATAGAAACTTAACATTAACCAATCACTGCCTTACTGTCATTCCCACTGTGTTTATTCGGGTGCAATTTTTGGTAGTGTCAGGACACCAAAGGGGTGGGGGGTGATATGGTCCCTGGTGTTATTAGCTGTCTGTTTGGAGTCCGATGTGCTAAACATTCTTTTCCCCAGTCCTGGGTCATCAATCCACACTTACAGATGCATAGTAACTAGGCTGCAGACATTTCCTAGTCTAGCTTTCTCACGGTCAATATCATATTCTCTTGATGTCCGTGGTGGCAGTCACTGAGGGGAAGCAAAGTTAAATTAGCCTTCTGGAGCAGCCATAACAAATCATCAGAGACTGAGGGACTTAGAAAGCACAGATGTACTTTATAACCATCCTGGAGGCTGAAAGTGTGAGATCAAGGCGTCGACAGGGTTGTTTTTTCCTGAGGCCCCCATCCTGACTGCGCCATCCTCTCCGTGTCCACATGTGATGCTCCCTCAGTCTAGGTGTCCGAAGTTCATCTTTTTATAAAGACATCAATCCTATTGATTCTCTATTTTTTTTAATTTTAGCTTAATTATCTCTTTTAAGACTCTATTTCCAAATGCAGAGGTATTCTGATATATTGAGGGCTAGAACATTAACATACAAATTTTCAGAGGACACAATTTACTGCATAAAAGTAGTGTAGGGTACAGGGATCATTGAGTGAGAGTCTTCACTCTCTGTCCCTCAGACTGTTGGAGGGTCGGACTTCAGGCCCCGGGATGAGTTGGCTGCTAAGCAGGACAGGCAGAGGTGGCAAAAACACCTGGCAGGCTGATTAAATGTCCTAGGCGGGCGGCATGTGGCCCGCAGGCTGTAGTTTGAGGACACCTGCTTCAAAGGAACTAAAGGAAGTTCCAGGGTGCTGAGGGGACTCTCAGAAGAGATATGATACACAGGAATTCTTATTTTCTTAAACCAATGGTCTGTAGGCAATTCTGCTTTTGGTCCTTATTGCAGATAACATCATAGTTTTGTGTAAGGTTTATGTGTTTTCATAGAAGACATAGTAATTGGAGGATTTTTTTTATCAAAACAGTATAATTCATTGGTTTTGCCCCATAGGGGACATATTGGCAATGTCTGGGGGAATTTTTGGTTGTGACATTTAGGGAGGTGCTATAGGCAGCTACTGACAGTAAACCAGGGGTACCGATAAATATTCTGCAATACATGGGATGGGCCCGCAAACACCTCTCATCCAGGCCAAAACATCAGTATTGTCCCACCTGAGAAACTCTTCTCTCATCTCTAGGAGTGGAAAAGACTAGTCCTGACATCACACGTGGTCCTGAGCCCTGACCTCACTGCAGTCCAATTTTAAAGCTTAAGAACTCAGAAGTTTTTTCTGGGATTATCCAGTATGAATTTCATGGGGCAATGAATGCTGTAAAAATCAACTGATCACATGGAGAAGGAGAAAGGAGACAGGAAATATTAGGAGCAATAAACTCATGTGTTTTGTATTTGGAAATATATCCCCCTGAACCACATGCCCCACACAGCAATTAGAGACCATCACTGGGGAACAGGTGACAGTATGTTGGGGAGGATTTGAGCACAGATTTATTTGGGGACTTTAGGCTTCCAGCTGTACTCTGCATTGGTATTTGTCAAGAAAAAGGGAGAACAGAACTTGCACAAGCCAGGGGTTTGGAAGATACTGCATTGGGGAAGAAAGCTTCTGCATTCCATGTGTATCACCAGCCCTTGAGGGTGAACAGGTATAAAAAGGCATCAAACTGACATAGGATCCAATGTGGGCATCATCAATCTTCACAAAGCTCTGTATCAGAAAGACATGAGTGGCTCTTATTCTACACGGTCCCATTATATTTCTTGGTGTTACTATGGCATGTGAATGAGTGATTCTAAAGCCTTACCTCTTACTTTCTTGATATCTTCACCTTCAATAATATTTTTTATATTCCTATTTTTTCTGTGAAGCAGATTCACTATGCTTTGGTTTACCAATTTCCTGGAGTTCAGTGAGAAAGCACACAGTCTTACATGCAACATGTTATGTAAAGCAGACGTCCTACATACTGATGTGCTGATAATATCAAACTCACTGTCCTCTCAAAATCTCTTTTGACTTTTATCTAATCTAGTTTATCCATTTGTTTATTCGGTTTTAACATTTGAATGTCTGATATTGAGCTCATCAAAGCAGGTTCCTACCATATTCTCTTCTATATTATAACAAAAAGATTTAATTTTCCAAGTTGTTTCTGTGATCAAAATCCTTAGAATATCTTTGATGCCTGTTTTCTTTCTTTTTTTTAATTAATTGATAGCTGTATACATTAATGCAAACATGGGGTACATTGTACTGTTTTCATATACAATTTGAAATACTTTCATCAAGCTGGTTAACATAAATTTCATGTCATTTGCTTAGTCATTGTATCAA
>CAUYQV010156804.1:0-40187 GCA_963574575.1 Galagoides demidoff | reverse complement strand
TCCTTTTCTTAGTTATTGTGTTAAGACATTTATATTCTACATTTAGAGAGATTCACATGTGTGCCTATAGGATGAACCATAGGCGTGATCCCACCAATCCCCCTCCCTCCACCCATCCTCCCCCCTCCCCTCCCCTCCTTTCCCCTCTCCCCATATTCCTGGACTAAAATTGGGTTATAGCCTTTTATACTCCAAGTTAGCTATTATTGATTTGTACTTGACTAGGTGACAGACTCTGTGCCAAGTAATGGGAAACATACAAAGGCAAATTAAAAATTGTCTCTGGACTCCTGTAGTCCTGATTCTATTTGGCAGGAGAAAGTAAGCAACTGAGAAATCGGGACTCCAAGCCCAATTTGACGTGTACCATAAGGCACTTGCCCCCTCCCTCCCTCTCCCTGCCTTCTTTCCTCCCTCCCTTCCTTTCTTCATCTTTCCTCCGCCCTCCCTCCCTTCTTTGCCGCATAAATTCACCACTGGGCCAAGAGGATGGTAACAAATGGATAGCCACACTATTTCACCACGACTAGTGTCTTTTCTTTCTTATTACTTGTCAGGGTCATGTCCATTCTGTATCCTAACGAACATTATTTGGGTAAGTGAAAACTTCCTTGACACACACTCTTAACTTTAATGCCACCATTATCACTTTTCCACTGTTGCCCACAAAAATGAAAACATTTGAATCACTGCAAAGAGACGCCTCTATGCCACGATGAGAATAATGTGACAGTAGTATGTGTGTGTGAGTGTATGTGTGTGTGTGTGTGTGTGTGTGTGTGTGTGTGTGTGTGAAGGAGAGAGAGAGAAGTGGAAGGGAGCTGTGAAGGTAAATGCAGGTATTGCAGAATAATTTTTTTTTCCATAATAGCATTGGCCAATAATTTAGCCAAGTAAATTATTTGGCTAAATTATATGTCCTCCAGATAATTTACTTGGCTGAATTATTGGCCAATGCTATTATACATAGATAAAGTGCCCCACCATGACTTTATTCCAGAGCGCCGGGGAGAGGTCTGCTGTTTGGTGGCCGTGACTGACCCACTCCTTACTCTGAGTGCATTTCAGTGTCCCAGATTGAAAGTTCTCTGAAGGCCTGCGAGTGGCAACCCAAAAGTGAAGAGAGAGAGAAGAATGTTTTTATGATTTGCCAAGATACTCCCCCCTCATTTTCCAGTAAAAAATGCCTGTGAACATAATCCAACACTTCTCTCTCAGTTCTTTCTTTTTTTTTTTCAGTCTTAGGTTTTTTATTTCTTTTATTTCTTTTTTTTTTTTATGAAATCATAGCTGTGTACATTAATGTACAGTCATGGGGTCCAGTGTGCTGTTTTGAAAAATTTTCATCTAACTGGTTAACATAGCCTTCATGTCATTTTCTTAGTTATTGTGTTACGGCATTTATATTCTACATTTAGAAAGATTGACATGTACCCTTGTAAGATGAACCATAGGTGTGGTCCCACCAGTCACCCTCCCTCTACCCAACCTCCGCCCCACTTCTCCCCTCCCCTCCCTCTCCCCTTTCTTTATTTAAATGAGCATACCTAGGCAATTGATACACACACACACACATACACACACAGACTCCCCTCGGGAACTATGCGACTTCAAGGAACTTTTCTTCATAAAAGGTTGACAATTTCTGATTTATAGGATACTGGTGTAAAAGTCACAATGCAGCATCTGGTTGTTGACAACATGTGGTCGGGGGTGTGGGGACCAGCACGTTTTATGGTGTCTAGACTTTGTTTTATCTGGTAGATTTTGGGGGACATAGTTAGCTTTTTGTAGACAATTCTCAAGTTACTGACTCAGCATTCAGCGGGGTGCCATGTATCAGGATCCATCATCTCTAATCTGGTCTTGAATAGCAGGATGTTGTGGGTGCAGAGGTGAAGTGTGACCTTTGAATGTTTTCCATTCATGCCTGATTACTGTATCCCAGAGGTCTAGACAGTGTTATTGGTTCCTCACCAACATAAACATCTGGCCAAAAAAAAAAAAAAAGGAACTAAAGTAGATGAGCAAGAGTGTTCCTAATCTACCTTTACAGTGTGTTCTAATTAAAATAGAACTTAAAAAAAAAAAAACAATCCCATCTTAAGTCTAAAGTATGCTGTCAAACGTATTGTTTTTCAGCTCTGATAAGACCGTCTTTGGACTGTAATTTTTCCCTGATGAAAACAAGTCTGAGCATGTAATTTCAGGCTGCAATAGAAACATCTTTCTTTTGTGCTAGTGCGAGAAGCTAGAATTTCATTTAGCGAATTCCAGCCAAATGAAATTAGCACCTGCATGTTGACTCAGGCGTAGCTCATGGCAGGACAAAGGAGATGATAACCCGATGGGGGTGGGGCAGCAGGGTGAGGAGACCAAATGCAGCCACGTGGGTGTTGGTGATCAGGCCTTGTCAAACTATTATAGGGTCTTCTCAAGTTTTATTTCACATGGGCTGATGTGAATATCCTAAGAGTTATTCATTATACTGGAACTACGCAGGAGGCTGATTTAAGAGTCAGAACTCACCAGGATATGTGCTCCTGATTCAAAGGGAGAAATTAAGGCGCTTTCCTTTATGCGAGGGCCAACAGCTCACGTTCAACCAAAAGCCACAGAAGACATGCCCATGACCATGAACTCTGGGTAGGAGAAAGTGCAGGGATAACAGAGCAATTCCAACGCGCTTGCCTCGCTTGTGTCTTTTGCATAAGGATGGCACATATATCAACGTCATGAGAATAGCACTGGACATTTACACTTAGGATACCGTAAATTTATGAAGTGTACATCCAGCAGCTAATTCCAATTTATATACAACAGTTTGTGCATTGTACTTTCTTTTTCTTCTTTTTTATTGGCTAAAGAAAGAAAGAGAGAGAGAAAGTTTCCTTCAGTGCTTCAGTAGATAATTTGTATAAATTGATGACTTAGAACTCCACGGCGTTTCCAGCCAAAGCTCTTTGGCACAGTATAATCATTGCACAACTAAGGATAAACAGAGGGTAAACTCTAGAAAAATTATGTCAAACAGTGCCTGGAAATCTATTGTATAAATGCCCTTTGCACCATTTAAGACAAGACAAACAGCCCCCGACCAGGCACCCTGTGTGTACCCCAAGGATTCGCCCGTACGTCAGAGACAAGTGTGAGGAAAAAAATAAACATTTAAGTTGAAACATTTAGTGTAGGAATGAAGGAGAAAGCATAGTCTATGAAGGAAGGGCCTTTGCAGGGAGGTGAAGACAAACCACCTTCTGCTGTCTTGGATACTACGACAAATGGGTCAGAATTGATACCCTCTTTTTTCGGCCACCACCACACACATTCCGAGATCCCGTTTTTGTGAAGCCAGTTCACAGAATGTGTTTTTCTTTCCGTGACCCTGAGCCTGACTCCCACTTGGCTCCATAAAGTATTCCCTTACTGAACCTTCTTGGCCCTCCGTCTTCATTAATCTCCACCACCTACCCACACATACCTCCACTCTCAAGCTTCTCTGTGGTTGTCTACAACTTTCTTTCATCCATTTTTGTACTTAAAGTGAGACATTGAGTTCAATAAACGTGCGACGGGTAATTTGCCCCTGCCTGTCAATGCTTTTTTCCCCCCTTGTTCTCTATATCTCTCCCTCATGAAACTTAAACTAATTGGAGTCAACGAAAGACCAGGATTTGAACTCTCCCCCTCTTAGCAAAACACAAGTGCCTGTTCTTTCATCACAATAACGTACACGATATCTCTGCTTGTAAGTGGAGCTTAGGAAAATAGCATTTGACAACTTTTATTATGGGAGGAAAAAGTTGATCTATCCCTCCTACAAACTGAGTTCTGTGGGTCAGAAGCCAAGTGCTTTTAATAGGTGATCTTTGTTCCCTTTGAAGACTGAAGTATGTACTAATTGCTTTTGTCCAATGGAGGTGATGTTGCTCTGGCTAATGGGCCGTGCAGTTGTACGCCCGACACTCGATCCCAGCATCTCATGTGGCCTAAGTCACTGTTTTCATAACATACCCATTGTTTTTTTGATTTGATGTTATTTTGGGTAACATTTGAAAGTATCTCTGCTTCCGAAAAAGCTTTTCTCAAAAAACAAGAGTGTATAAGTTATCAGTTAAATAATAGAGTAATATTTTTAAAAAATATTTTAGACAAACAAGATACTCATGTATCTACCACTAACTTAAGTAATAAAACTTTGTCATTACTGTCAAAGCCCTCTGTGTACCCCTTCTGGATCACATTTCCCTCCCTCCCTCTCCTCCAAGTCCCCTGAAATTCTTCAGTCCTGAACTTGGTGTTTAACCATTCTCCGACCGGTTTTACACTCATTACATATTTAAGTATCCCCAAATACTATTAGTTGTTATTTTACCCATGTGAAAGTTTCAAGTGGCACCATATTACAAATACCCTTCTGCGACTCTATTTGCTCAGAATTACATTTTTGAAACTTATTTATCCTCAAACATAAAGTTCATTCATTCTTACTGCTGTCATATGAAGATGCCATAATTTGCTTGTTCCTTTTCCTATTGCGAGGTATTGAAGTTGTTCCCAACTATCTGCTCATGTAAGCACCTGCT
This sequence comes from Galagoides demidoff, assembly GCA_963574575.1. Taxonomy (NCBI): domain Eukaryota; kingdom Metazoa; phylum Chordata; class Mammalia; order Primates; family Galagidae; genus Galagoides; species Galagoides demidoff. The sequence goes on along the minus strand of CAUYQV010156804.1, from coordinate 35,601 downwards.
GTTATGAATGTTATTGTTTATGTCAATGTGTGTATAGAAATCTTGTAGAAATTTCCCTGAGGTTAAGTAATGCATCTCGAGATGGAATTTCATAGTCTGAGGTAAGTACATCTTCTGTGGCCAAATGTTATTTCACACCCACCAATGCTATATGAGAATACCCATTGTAGGGCAGCACCCGTGGCTCAAGGAGTAGGGTGCCGGCCCCACATACCAGAGGTGGCGGGTTCAAACTCAGCCCCAGCCAAAAACTGAAAAAAAAAAAAGAAAAAGAACACCCATTATAGAAAAGAGAATTTTTCAAACTACATAAGTCACAGGATATTTACATTAAAAAAGCATTAAAATGTTAATGGCATAGATAACAAGATACTAACAAAGCCAAATTTATATATTTACATCCGTATATTTATATATACATAATGTATATGCAGGATGGCCATAAAGTTCATGTGCAATTTTAATTTTGCACATGAACTTTATGTGGGTATATACACATGTGCTTATTTACATACATATGAGTATATATTTCTGTACATATACATGTACAAATGTGTATATATGTAAAGACATGATCAAGAGTTTTAAAATTACTAATAGAATTAAGCAAAGACTAGATGAATGAGATTTGCAATGAAAGTTGTAAATAATAAATAATGTTTGTTTCTTTATTAATGGGGTTTCTTATACAGGCCAAGCTAAAATGTAACTAAGTATCTATTTAAAGGGGATAATAAAGGTAAAGTTCATTTCCTCCTATGCCTATTTGGGCCTGTACTTGGGTATAAATGCTGCTGATATGAGTGCTGAGGATAAAAAATTGGGAGCAGAGTCTAGCTGAGAATTAGAAAAAGCAAAAAAAAAAAATATATATATATATATATATATTATTCAGAGATAACATCATAAGAACTTAGATTATGAAACACTTGCATGCAGAATCTGACCACTTGTCCACCCTGGGCCAATCCGCCATCATCTTGCCCTTGTGTTCTTACCATTGCCTCTCAAATGGGCTCGCTCATTTCACTTTTGTCCCACTTCTTATAATTGATTGGAAACTTGGTGACCAGAGTGATCTCGATAAACATAAATCACTCCTCAACTCAAAACGCTCCAGTATCTTTTCCTCACACAGCGAGCTCCCTTCTATGACCACGAAGTTGTTGTTATCTGGCCTGGAGTCCACCTGCTCCCCATACCTCGCCATTTTCTGTCCTCCCCCCAGTTCACTCCATTCCATACACTCTAGCTCTTTGGTGTTCCTGGAAATCGCTTTTGCTTCATCCTGAAAAATTACTTTCCCTGATAGATATGTGGCGCTCTCCCTCTCTTCACTCAGCTTTCTGCTAAAATGTTCCCTCCGCCATTCTAATCACTGCATTCAAATGGCATTCTCCTCTCAGCCAATCACAATTCGCTTATTCTAATATGTTATTCATATTGTATATTCTGTCTCTCCGCCTAGCATGTAAGTTCTGTGAGGCCAGGAACTCAGCACTGTGCACCTCAATATTCCTGGTACCCAGAACAGGGCCCGACACACAAACGTTTAATTTGAATGATTTCATCAGAGGACAAGTGTCTAAACCAAAAGGCATACACGCAAATTGCCAAATTCAGAAATGCATATGTTAATGTTATATACTAAAACGTCCAAGTGCGTCTGTGTAGAGCCAACTAAAAGTCAAAACAGGTATAGAGAAGCTGAGGCAAAATGTCTGCTTCACATTCCTTCTGAATTAGTCAAAATACTATTGATTAAGAAGCTATTTGAATCAGTAACACCTCCTTTGTACAGTCACATATATTGCTTTTTCATAAATTATTTCCAGATTATATTCTTTCTTCTGTGCTGTTTATATATATATGATATAGTAGTTAACATTTTTATCCATTCAGCATCAATTGAGTTTTTCTTTCCTCCCTTCCTCCCTTCTCTCTCTCTTCCTCCCTTCCTCCCTCCCTCCCTCCATTCTTCTCTTTCTTTCTTCTGTCTTATGCTATCTTCACTGCTAAACTCTAATTCCTTGCCTCCGTCTAGTGTACATTTTCCAGTAGATGTTGGGTCTCTTGCAACACCTGATTAAAATGGCAATCCCAAGACACACCCTCCTTATCTTTCCTGAGAGTCCCTGGTCTTGTACTGGCCCCCTCATCCCTCGGGCTGAGTCAGTGACCCCATCCTGTCCATGGTGCCTTCTGCGTGTCCCTGTGTCTCCCCGTTTGTTTCTAGTCCCCCACCCACCGCCGTGGCCCTGTCATTATTCTTTCCTAGATAAAATCGAGATCTCCCAGCCTTTCTTCTGTAACTCCAGCATCTGCCACTTCAACTCTTCATGCCTCTTCATTTTATCGTCTTTTTTGCTTAAAAGCCATTATAATGATTTAATTTCCGGGCATCTGAACTCAAAATACCTCTGTTTGTAAAGATCCTGTGTTACCGAGCCACACTTACTTAGCCACACCTGTTGCCTCCCTGAAGCAGTGTGTTTGTTCCATCTCTCTATTTCATTTTTGTTCTTCAGCAAATGTAGCTCCTCCCCCTCAATCTAAACCCCATCCATCTCTCATTTCTCCTGCTTTTGTAATTTTAGATCAGTGTCAATTCTTACCAATGTCCCTTGTGTCTATAATCTTATAGCACTTCCTAATTTTTTAAGTTTGTAATTAATTACATGCTTTTCAAATTTATATTATTGCTTTACTGCTATTTCATGTTAGCCTTCTGCACCCAGTTAGATGGGAATCCACTTGAGTAGAAAAAACCATCTCTTAGTTCGGTGCTAATAGGCACCCGCCGGGCAGACCAATATTTTTTCTCTATGCATCATAGCACACACCAGTTCAAATAACTCAGCATCCCCACTGCTTTCTCAGAAGAAATGGACCTGTATTTAAACAGAGGAGATGGGAAGGATGCGTGATGGGTTTGTGAAATTTTTAAAGATGATAGTATCTTTAGTTTTTAAATGTAATAATCATAAATTAATATAACGAAACTCTTCTTCCCTATACCTCACAGCCACTGGGGGATTTATCACAAAATTAATGAACTTCCAGGGTCCATCTTACATAGATTCTTGCAAGGCCCTAAGGGAATGGGAAGACAGTACTCACTTCACCTGTTTGTAAAATTTCTAGAATTGAGATGTTCTAACAATTATTCCATTGAGCTCATCGTGGTCCATTGTGATTCCCAGCCCTGGATCATCTCTGGGCACTTTGCATATTCATAACTTCTTATGGTGGATGGTACTGGGGTAGCTGCAGGCCTTTTGTATTCCTAATTTTTCATGCCGGGTGCCACTGGAGTGACTAACTGGGCATTTTATAATTGCAATTTTTCATCGTTTTTATTTTCTCCATTTCTTTAGTTGAAAAATGAAATTGAGTATTCTAGAATCTACTTACAGACTGTCTCGTGCCCTTGGGAGAAACCACAGAACCCTGTATACACAGAAATGAAATAGTTAGGAGGCAAGAGAAGCTGATTTTTACTGAGGACCTACTGTGTCCCACCATGGACATGTGTCACTGATCTGGAATGCTGTAGCAGTCACTTACGGCAGATGACATTTTCCCCATTTACAAATAAGAGAACCCAAGTTCAAAATGGTAATTAGTCAAAAGTCCCATAGTAAGAGTTGAAGTTTGGATGAAGCTCCATTCTCCTGAACCCCAAGTCCACATCGTCCCGTAACCTTGTAGAGCTTAAGTACAAACCAGGAAGCAGATATTATAAATACATGGGGATAGATCTAGATAACTATTTTTTAGAGACACAAATCTATATTCTCTCCTATTTTCATATTTTTCTCTGAGCCCATTCTCTTAAACAAATAGTAAAAAGGCTATTTCTTTCCCATACTTCTCTGCATTCCCTTGATCTGTTACTTCAAGAGACTCGGAGTCAAGCCTCCTTTGTGAAGTCGAGGATTTATAATTTGTCAGGCCCTACAGAAAAATGTGAAGGCGGGGGCAATGGGAAGATCTGAAGAGTCCCGAGTGTGACGCTGAGGCCATTAATCTTCAGGTACCGGAATGTTTTGTTTCCATCACCCTTGCTCTTGTGATTTGCTGGGTGATTCCAGTTGCAGTGGTAGCCCCTCTCAAACTGTGTGAGTGAATTGAAACTTGCTGCGCTTAAGTAATTACTTAATTATGGCCCCCTGCCTGTTAATGGCCTTGGAGAAGTCTGTTTTTCATATGTACATATATTTTATTTCCAGTTGGCTTTTGGTGATTTCCCTCTTGTGTTTTCTTAGGCCCTTTTGTAGCTAGGAAACAGCTTTTTCATTGCTCAGGGGAACTGCGGACAAAGCTGGCTCCTGACTCAACACATGATGAGCGGGAAGGAGAGAGTTTGCTATTAAGTTCCCATGCGCTGTAACAAGGACAGCTGGTTAGGATTAGAACATTCTACCTTCCAATGACACTTTCCCACAGCCTCGATGGCTTTTTTTTTCCTTTTTTTCCCTTTTCTGTAACGGATGTAAAGTCAATATCATATCCTGAATCAAATTAAGACTTCCGTTATAACCAGGATATTCTACTAAATAATTTTTAATGCTAAGTACAGCAAATATTATTCAGCAGTCTGCATTTGAAGCAGATTTTGGCCGGGGCTGGGTTTGAACCCACCACCTCCAGCATACGGGGCCAGCGCCCTACTCCTTTGAGCCACAGGTGCTGCCCAGGACTAATCACTTCTCATTTTTACATTCACGGTTCCTCTCGTGCTGTGTTTTCCAAGTACTTCTTAGTCTTTTCTTTATTCATTTTTTTCTTTGGGGTGCAGAGTAAGGAGTGGAAATGGGATTTCCCAGGTGGTGACCACAACATTTCAGGTGAAGACACCTGTAATCCCAAAGCTCGTCTCCTAAATATTTGGTAGACTTGTATCCCTAAGATGTTATGTTTTCCTAGATTTTTGCAAAAAGGATTCTGCAAATTAAAGGAAAGACCACATTGACCCAAATGTTGGATGGTTCCTGTAGCTAACATCTGGGCTGCGTCCTGATGTCAGGGTTGCAGTGATCAAGTCCAGATGCTATAACTTAGCAATGTTTTTGTTAACTCCTAAGGATTTGCTGCCTTTGTTTTCTTCCCCCAGACTCTAATTTACTAATACATAAAGGTTATTAAAGCAGAGAGGGAGATGAAATTAGCATATGGCATTGACCTGGGTGACTGAATTCCTCCCCTACCCAAGCACGTTCTCAAATCCTCACACTCTCACCCTTTTACGGTCTGCTCAGATCAAGGTATTTCTATTCAGTTGCTATTTTCCGTCAAAACAGGTGATATGATTAAGTCTTTTCGGGTTTAAATGGATGTAATAAGGGACCAGAAAAAGGATTAAAATTAAGAGTGACTATTCCATAATTTTTTAGTTGTTTTTCTTTTAGTCTGAATTTTGCTTTATAGGTACAGGTACATATATACATCTGTGCATAGCCTAATACCACATACAATCACACACACACACACAGAGTGGATTTCTCAAGGAGAAGAGGTGCCAGTTACACAGGGACAATTTCCTTGGATCAAACCCCTGTAATAATGAATATCCGAAGACATTGAAAAAGGCATTGTTACTCGCTGACATCTGTGCCAAGAGGTTAAGAAAATTCCCAAGAACAGCGTCGTCCTCAACACCTATGTCCCTTAATCTATCTAAAATATTTGCATCACTATTCCTAACTGATTTCATCCACTTACGCTGATGAATTACATATTACTTGAGTAGTATTACTTGATGTTAATAATAGCTCGACTTCGATTTAACTTGAAAATATTCTCATAACCTTCTAGGAATTAACCCAAGTTCTGTTATGTTATTGCAAGTTTTGGGGAATCAATCGTATGATAGAGTCTTTCAGTGCATTAGCTCTGCAGTCCTCAACCCCAGGCTTTGGAGTGGTTTTGGTCTGGGGCCTGTTAGGAACACCCCTACCCTTCCTTCCCTGGGCTGCACAGTGGGAGGTGAGGGGTGAGCAAGTGAAGCTTCATCTGTATTTACAGCCACTCCCTGTCCTTCACATCACTGCCTGAGCCCCACTGCATATCAGATCAGCGGGGCTATTGAATTCTCATAGGAGCATGAACCCTATTGTAAACTCTATGTGTGAGGGATCTAAATTGTTCTCTCCTCGTGAGAATCTGATGCCTGATGATCCGAGTTAAACGTAATGCATCTGAGTCCTCTTGAAACCCCCACCCCTGGTTTGTGGAAAGATTGTCTTCCATGAAACCAGTCCCTGGTGCCAAAAAGGTTAGGGACCACTGCCTTAGATGACTTCTTGTGAGCCTGTTCTAGCTTCATTACAATGTATTTTAAGATACATTATTGTGTAGGGTATAATAACGTACTAGAATTTTATAATATATTACATATAATTTTATAATATAATGTTATATTATATTTTAAGGTATATATTATACTTTAACAGTGCACACAGATTGTAGGTGGGATTGTCTTTTTGGCTTTTGTTCTTGATAAAACTTAACATTTTCTTTGAATAAGTTCTGAGTCCAAGGTAGGGATCAAATACTCTTCCTGCTCGCTCACACCACTACTATTTGTTTGGTCAGGAACTTTAAGAAGACAAATGTAATTAAACAGTTATTTGAAGCATCACATAAAATATACTTTTTTTTTTTTTTTTAGTGACAGAGTCTCACTTTGTCACCCTCAGTAGAGTGCTGTAGCTTCACGGCTCACAGCAACCTCCAGCTCTTGGGCTTAGATGATTCTCTTGCCTTAGCCTCCCAAGTAACTGAGACTACAGGTGCCTGCCACAATGCCTGGCTATTTTTGTTGCAGTTGCCATTGTTGTTTTAGCTGTCCAGGACCAGGTTTGAACTCGCCACCCTCGGTTTATGGGGCCAGTGCCCTACCCACTGAGCCACAGGTGCCACCAAAAAAATACATTTTTCTATACAATGAACATTCAAATATTTGAAAGCAAACAAGAAAGATACATTTTTATATCCAGGATAAATCTTTTTCATTATTTCAACATTTTCTCACTGAGAAAGGTTTCAAGATTTGGTTTCTTCTAGATGCTTACAGTTTGCAATAACCCTCCTTAGATAATCTGCTTTGAGCAAGGCAGGATAAAGTAGGATTTTTCTTCCCTTGTTCTGGGCTATATGACACTTTTAGACTGATTGTTATTGGACCCTATCTATCTGCTCTTTATCTTTTTGTCAACTACACCATAATGAGGTTCATATTAAGCTTATTATCACCTAAAGCAAGAAGTCTTCTTAACATAAACAAGAATTCTCAGACCTTCCTTCTTGTGTAGCAGGGCTTGTGGCTTTTTAAGCTAAAATGTAAATTTGGCACTTGCCCCAGGTTGCATCTATCCTTGTTCATTTTAAATGTGAGGTCTGACAAATAAGTTCACAAACTCATCCTAGGAAAAGTTTTACACACCTCATTGCTGAATATCACTACAGTCATCTTTGAAGTACTCCCCTTGGGAAGCTACGCACTGATGCTAGTGCCTAGTCCACTCTGCAAAGCAATTTTGCAACTCTTTTTTCTGGAATGGTCACCAGAGCCGTTGTTGTATTACCTTTAATGTTCTGGATGTCATCCAAATGTGCTCCTTTCCATATTTCCTTTATCTTTGCCTAAAGAAAAAAAATTACTGGGGTTCAGATCAGGTGAGTAGGGACGTGTGTTCCTATGCAGTTATTTGTTTACTAGCTAAAAACTCCCTCACAGACAATGCTGTATGAGCAGGTGAATTGTTGTGATGCAAGAATCATGAGTTTTTGGCCAAGATTTTCAGTCAAGATTTTCCTAACTGCTTCTCTATGGATGTGTACTTTGTCTGCTAAGCTTCTAACAATCAGCCAGTGATTAGACACACAATTTGATGAATTTTTGCAATGATTTCATCAGTTCTGTTTGTTACTGGCCACCCTGACCACTCTTCATTAGAGACACTTTCTCTTCCCTCAGAAAAACAGGAAATGTTTAATAATTTGTTTACTGCTGTTTTCTTCATGGTATTATCCCCATAAACTTGTGCTAACATGTTCCTGTTGCCATTTTCACTCTTGTCAGGTTTAACAAAGAAATTTAATATTTGTTTGTTTCTCTAATTCAAGCTCTGCCCCTTTGAACCTCAATCCCACTACTAGGTATCTACCCAGAAGAAAAAAATCATTTTACCATAAAGACATTTGCACGAGACTATTTATCACAGTTCAATTTATAATGACCAGGATGTGGAAACAACCTAAATGCCCATCAGTGCAGGAATGGATTAACAGATTTTGGTACATGCACACCATGGAATACTATTCAGCCATTAAAAAGATGATGACTTCACATCTTTTGTAATATCCTGGATGGAAGTGAAACACATTCTTCTTAGTAAAGTATCACAAGAATAAAAAAGCAAATATCCAATGTATTCAACACTAATTTGAAACCAGTAGATGATCCAATGCATGCCCAAATAGGAGGAAAACTCATTTCAATCCAAGTTGGGGGAGTAATGAGGGGGTTGGGTGCTCTCACTGAATGGGCCCCAGGGAGGGGAGGTTAGCAGACCTTTTGTCTGTGCAACATAACCACTGATGCACTCTACCTAACAAATATTTTGACCTGGTTGCTTGTACCCTCACATTAACCTGAAATAAATTTACTTAAAAAAATGAAAAATAAATTATGTCTATGTGTAAAAATAAAAAAAAAAATAGTTCAAGCTCTGACATTCTCACTATAGAATATGAAAACAGCAATAATAAGCATCATGGAGCAAGACACTGCCACACATGGAGCGAACACAGCTGTGAGACACTGATATGCCAAGGTTATGAAACCTTACTGAGTTGTTTGTACAGTGCTGCCACCGTAAGTGCTCAGCAGCAAGTTCATGAACTTAATCATCAGATCTTAGGTACCTTTCCTTACCTATCATTCTAGACCAGGGGTCCTCAAACTTTTTAAACAGGAGGCCAGTTCACTGTCCCTCAGACCATTGGAGGGCCGGACTACAGACCCCCAGGACAAATTGGCTGCTAAGCAGGACAGGCAGTGGCAGCAAAAACAGCCGGCAGGCTGGATAAATGTCCTAGGCTGGCTGCATGTGGCCCACAAGCCGTAGTTTGAGGACACCTGTTCTAGACTAGTGATACCACTCTGAGTTTTTAATCTCTCTGTATGTTTGCTGTTTGTTTCAGTTTTGTGATATCTATAGGCTTTTAAAGCAAGTCATGTTAGAACTTTTTATTAGGGACTTTTGATCTAATATCATTAAAATATTACTTAGGACTACCTCAGGGACAAAATTAGAGAATCTTTCCACATCCCTATTCATATTCATTCAATAATTAACAATTAAAGGTCACTTGCTCAGCCAATGTATGACCCTGCCCAATATCCCAAAATCCATACAGTCTAAAAGACAGTTACTATGTCTTTGCAAAATGCTTTGCTAACATCAGAATCCATGCCATTTCCGTGATGTACTAGTCTAATAACTTCATAAAGGGAATTGTATATTATTAAGAATTGTTGGCTTGGGGCCTGTGGCTCAAGTGGCTAAGACGCCAGCCACATACACCTAAGGTGGTGGGTTCCAATCCAGCCCAGTCCTGCCAAATCACAATGATGGCTGCAACCAAAAAAGAGCTGGGCGTTGTGGTGGGCACCTATTGTCCCAGCTACTTGGGAGGTGGAGGCAGGAGACTCACTTGAGCCCAGGAGTTGGAGGTTGCTATGAGCTGTGATGCCATGGCACTCTACCCAGGGGGACAGCTTGAGGCTCTGCCTCAAAAAAAAAAAAAAAAAGAATTGTTTTTAAATTTAATCTGTTTATGTTTAACTATTTTTGAATTCACTATGTGTTCTTTGTTAATTATTATTTTACCTTGTATATTGTTTCATAATGTTAAAAAACGTAGACATAAATCACTGTCTCAGAATTCTTACAGGCAAAGGGAACATACATGAGTATCCTCATTCTAAAGATGAACAAACTTTCCCTCAGATAGACGGCTCAAATTTAGGATTTATAATTCTGAGGTCAGTTCTTTTTTTTTCCCCTGGATGACACCACAGCTGACAAGATTCAATTACATTGTATTCACATGGTTAGGTGCTCAATGAATCTTTTCAAAAGGATGGATAAATTTATCCAGAAAGTCTTTTATCCTAGGACTTTGCCCCAGTGCATTTTGCTATTTAAAAGAAATGAGAAATTGCTACAAGAACAAAAATTAAGCCTATAAATAAACAAAATAGGTAATTTTTAAGGGGAACATATATGCAGAGTGCCAAAAAATGTATACACATTTTGAGAAAGGAAAAACCCTGTATTTAAATTGTAATAATATATACCTATAACAGTTTGTTGTCTTATATATTGTATCTTGGTTCTCTTGTAATTGCAGAAGTCAAATGTGAGTTGAGTATAACAATTTTAAAACAGATTTTCCTTTCTTTAAATGTGTATGCATTTTGGGGGGGACCCTCTATATGTGATATTTACAAAGTTTAGAATGTGTTTCCCAATTCTTGGGGAACTAGCCTATTGATTAGTGTCAGTCCAGGATGAAATTTCTAATGATCAGCTGCAAAATGAGAAAAGTAAAAGCAATTGTTATGGACTGCATGGTGACTCCCCTGGATTCCTGTATTAAAGTTGTAAACCCTGATGTGACTGTGTTAGGAGATGGGAACTTAAGGGGAAGTAAGGGAGTTTAAATGAGGTCCTAAGGATGGGTCCTTAATCCAGTAAGGAGTGGTTTCTTTATAATAAGAGGGAGAGATGCTGGGAGAGCGCAAACAGAGAAATGGCCTTGTGTAAAGATAGCCAGAAGGTGGCCGTCTGCAAGTCAGGAAGAGAGGCCTCACCAGAAACCAACCCTGCCCCCACCTTGATCTTGGACTTCCAGGTTCAAAACTATGAGAAAATAAATTCTTCTTGTTTAAACCACCCAGTCTCTGACATTCTGTTATGGCAGCATGACTAGATGCAAGCAATAACATACTGAACTTTTTATAGTTTTAAATTTATTCAAGTTAAAATCCTATTCTTTTTTTTTTTTTTTTGATTTTTCTTAAAATCTCTTCCCTTTTATGAAACTACAGTGATAATAGAAACTTGTTTGGAGTGATGCATTTTAACGTATTTACTTAGGATAATAAAAGTTACCCATCTCATCCTGTGTCCCTGGGATGGAGAGTGTGTTAGGCTGTGTCATTGGGGAATAACATGGGAGTGAAGAAATGAAGGGCTGGCCTGCTGACTTCAACCCAGAGAACTCTATGAACTGTTTAATACAAAGAACTCTCCAAGATCTTTGCAGAAGCTTAGTGAAGCAGGTGGGAACAATATTGTTCTAGGAGGGAACATCTTAGGTCAAAAGTAATTAAATTCCACTAAAGTAATAAAGAGGCTGTATGAATGGAGCAGAGTCAAGTGGTAGGACTTTCTATGGGAACATTTATTTAACAAACACTAGTTGGTACTAACCCATGTGCCAGGAATTGTGCCAGGCAATGGGGGACACAACCGTGAACATGGAGCCTACCATGCTCTGCAGGGTCCCTTTGCCCATCACGCAGATAGAGTGAGGGAACTTCAGTGGTGGAAATGGGCACAGCACCCCAAAGAAATTCGAGGAAGAGAGGCCCCAACCCAGCCTGGAATGCTTGGCAGGCAAAGATCTTTCAGGAAGTATGGATAGCATGTGGATAAGCAAGAATGTCATTTGGAGACTTTCTCCTAAAAAGGAAAAAGAATGACAGATGGGGATAGCTTGGACAGGGGGAAATTGGTTTGGGTTACGTTTTGGTTCTTCATTTCGCTGTTTTTGTTATTTTGGTCTGTGTGGGTTTATTTAATCAGGGTAGAAGAAACCTAATCGTGCATTTAAACAGAAGGTAAGTTGGAGTTTAAAAAAGGAAGTAAAGAGGGAAGGAGAGACAGAGGGAGGGAGGAAGGAAGGACGGAAGGAAGGAAGGCAGGCAGGCAGGCAGGCAGGCAGGCAGGCAGGCAGGCAGGCAGGCTGGCTGGCTGGAACTCTGGATAAGGAAATCTTTGAAGCATAAATTCAGAAGACTGGGGGAAAGGCACAAGTGAAGGACTTGATTAGGAGGACGCCCCCACCCTGAGACTGATGGAAATGGGGTGAAGACCATAATAGCAGGAGGTAACTTGACATGGGATACAGAAAAGTAAGACAGGGCATAACTGATCGTTCTGTGTGAAGACAGGATCGTCTGCTAAAAGTGAATCAGGGTTTGAGGTGAAGAAGGAGGGTTTAGAAGAATGACTGCGGAATGGAGAAGGAGTGCAGGAGTGAGTGAAAAAGCCAACTGAGGTTAGGGAGCTGCAGGTGGCAGCAGCTCCTGTCTGCAAAGCTCTGGGATTCTCTGCAGCTATAATTAGCCCTGGAAGGGATGCAGGAGAAAAGGCGAGCTGCAGCTTCACTGCAGTGTGGAGGTTTTCCTGGTTGAAGCTGATGAGAACCCAGGATACCAGGGAATGGAAGGTGTGTGTCGGAGCATAAGAAGGGAGAGACACAGGATGGGAGGTTAAAATCACAATGAAGCACTTCCAAAGGAAACACTTGTAGGAAATAAATAAAAAATCTATCACTGTCATCCAGTGATGCTCTAGGAGTTGCAAGGTTACAGCATGTGGGGGTGACGACAGGCTGCCCAGGTTGGAGTGGAAAGGAGTGTATGAACCAAGGGCTTATCTGGGGCTGGATTAGCTTTCCTTATCCAGGGCTTTCCTTAACCAAGGACTGTAGTCTTTAAAGCTGAAGGAGGAGGAACTGGAGATTAGACTGATACAAAGGGGATGACCTCATTTCAAAGGGGAGATGGGATGATTAAGGATTGGGAAACAGCAACTCAGAGTCAGAGAATTTCTCTTTCTGCAACTAACCCGAGGGAATACAGAAGCAGGAGAAGGCTGCTGGAGGAGAGGTGTAGTGAGGGGAGATGCAAGTCTCTGTCAGCACCAGCAGGTGCAGAGACAGCTGCAGAAGCTGTGGCTTTAAGAGAGTATGTTAACAATTACACGTGGACGCTGGTGATAACTCCGGGACAAAGCAAGGAAACAGGAGGGAGAAGGTGCCGGGCAACACAACAGAAAGGTGGTTCATTTACCAAATGAGCATCTGCTCTGTACAAATTCACACCAGCACCTAGACTCACCAGGTGCCTGCTTTCCTGGAGCTTCAGTACTAAATGGTTTGTGCTTTGCTTTGTAACTAAAGGTTATGGAGAGCAGATGCATGGTCTCAAGGGACTATGAAGCTACAGCTGATTATTTACACATTATTTACTAGATTCACGTAAACAGTATCCCACGAAAATGAACACAGACCAGAAAAATGCATTTAGCTTTGAACAATTCCAAGCAGTGCTCTGGGGCTAGCTATGAGGTTGGTAAAATATTGCGTACTTAGGCCAGCAAATTCTTCCAGCACCACCGTAAGCCTGAAGTCTGTGATAATTAGCCTTGAAGGTAAAGTGGGTTGACTTTGCACACGTTTGAGCATATTTCTACCATATCTTTAGAGATAGGCATTTGGCTCGATGCCTGTGGCTCAAGTGGCTAAGGCACCAGCCACAAACACCAAAGGTGGCAGGTTTGAATCCAGCCCGGGCCCACCAAAACAACGACAACTGCAACCAAAAAAAAAAAAAAAAATAGTGGGGTGTTGTGGCAGGCGCCTGTGGTCCCAGCTACTTGGGATGCTGTGGAGAGGCAGGAGACTCGCTTGAGCCCGGGAGTTAGAGGTTGCTGTGAGCTGTGATAACACGGCACTCTACCCAGGGGGACAGCTTGAGGTCTGTCTCAAAAAAAAAAAAAAAAAAAAAAAAAAAAAGACAGGCATTTGAGTGATATTGGAGGAGTTCATTCCAGCAGGTATGAGAAGCAGTATGATTTGGCTGTTGAGAGCACAGGTCCTGGAGGCAGATTTGCAGGGTTTGAATCCCCGTTCTGCCACTTTAAAAATATGGGTAATGATGGACAGGCTACTTAACCTTTCTATGCCAGGGTGTTCTCACCTATAAAAATGGGAATGATACAAATACATCTTCCATGGAAGGTTGCTGTGAGAATAAAATGAGTCACTATAAATCAAGCTGCCTAGCTCGTGGGAAGTGCTAATAAGTGTTAACAATTATTATAATTGCGTATAGGGTGCTTGTCTTTGAACGCTATTGTGTTTTCTCTAGTTGATGCTGCTTGGCCAAGTAGTCCCCCCACTAGCCTTGTAATTGTAGTTCTGACCTAGTAAGAACTGTGCCAAATAGCACAAGCAGATAGGACTGTCTGGCAACGCCTGAAGTTTTCACTCTTAATGGAACAACTGGACCTGACTCTCACTTGGCGTTCAACCAAACAGTGAATCCTTGCCATCATTTCAGCAAGGCTTTTGCCTTTGTCTCTGATACTTTCACTGGTCACGCATTCATTAAAACTTAGAAACAGCAGCTTACCCCTGTCTGGGCAATAGGTGAACCTCTTTGCAGTGTGGCTAGAGACAGAGGATATTCTGGTATGCTTGTTAACAGAGGAGTCTGTTTCTGCCTGTATTGAAGAGAGACACTCAGTCTGGGTTTTGTTCATTACGGTTTTGCAATCCCAGGTCACTTCTAGGTGGGGCACAGTACTGACAACAGAACAGGAATGCATAGTATTTATGATCTAAATGATGGGGTGCTTTGGCCTTACAACACCACTTTATTCATTCAACAAATATTATAAATATGTCTCAGGCACTGTGATAGGTCCTGAGCCACAGCCTTCCTCCCTACACTATCTCCACATAGTTAAATAGAAGCTCAGATCAATGTGATAGAGAAATCAACAAGGCAGTGGCATGCAAGTGGGTGCAGGGTGATGCAATGGGCTCGTGTAAAGATGCACTACTCACTCTTCATTTTCAAATGCTTTCTGAGCCTCCAATTCTTTGATTTCTGGTGACAACATGTACCCACATACATACAGTCCATAAAACTGCCACATGACTGAAACTAGTCACTAAAAGGGACTCCACTCTGGATGTGGAAACGTTAATAACTTCACTCTACTGGCACCATCACTGCCATCTTAATTTATGATTTTCTCTTGGTCAAATCAATCCTTTCTAAATAGTTATAGAAAGGGAAACTTACAGAAAAAGAAGTCTGCAATACATAAAAGGCTTGATTTCTGTCTTTCAGTTTTTTTTTTTCCAAGTGAAAAACATTCCACAAATGAAAACATGTCTTTAACTTCAATCCCGTCTACTAATTTGCTATCGTTGCAACAGCCTCTAAAAATATTTCCTTGGTTCCGGGCACAAGTGTCACTGGACTCAGTAAGTCTGCCCAACTGTCTGCCTGAACATTAGGGCTTTCCTGTCTAAGACTATCACCCCGGTTCGAGTTTTAGCCTTTTCCTCAGCCCATTTAAAGTATTTTAGAATATTTTTAATTTATCTGAATAGCTTCTAATCATGGGGATGAGGCAGTATGTTAACTTGGACTTCTCTAAAGGAAAGACTCTGCCATCCAAGTGCAAGTCATCCCAGGAGGCATCATAAAGAATGAAGAGGTGAGATCGCTAAAGGGTTAATGAGCGGAGTTCTTTTGTGGGTATATATTCGGGTTACTGCTGCCCCGAACCACCCCAAAACCCAGTGGTGTAAAACAACCACTTACTACACTCACAATTTCTGCAGTTAGATGTAGAATGGGCACAGACTCGGCTGGGAAGCTGCAAAGCTGGGGTGACCAGACAGATGGAGTCTGGAATCACCTCGAGATTTCTTCATTCACATCTGATGATTGATGGGGGCTCCACAGAGGACGTACAGGTGGCCTCTTCACTGAGCCTGAGCTTCCTCACAGTATGGCGACCTCTGGGCAGTCAGACCCCATACGTGGGAGAACAAAGCTCCCAAAACAAATGTCCCAGAAAACAAAGGAAAGCAACATCTCCACTTCTGACCTAATGTCACACAGTCACATTCTGTTCGTTACAAGCAAATGATAATCCTGTCCTAATAAAAAGGAGGGAAAAAACAGAGCTAGATTCTCAGTGGAAGTTATGTCAAAGAATTTCCATCATTTTTTCTAAAACCAAAAACAAACTGTGGCAGTATTAGCCACCGTCTTCCTTCTCGACAGATTCTTCAAAGAGAGGGAAGAGGTGGAGAGAATATGAACTAGCAAATAATTACGATGTACTGTAACACACAGATGACAAGAAAATGATACCCCCAAGCTATAAGAGGATCCCAGAGGAGAGGCACTCTTGACTTGGTCATAAGGTTCAGGGAATAAATGTAGGGAGAAGATTTTAAGTAGAAGGAATTAAAGCAATCTCTTGATGTGTGTTCAGTTTCATAAAGTGGAAGGTGGAGAGTGGCAGATGGGCGTGGAGAGGGAAGAGCTAGAAGGGCCTTGAATGTCTTCCTAATGGGCAGAGATCATTTTAGTCAATGAGGAGTCATTAAGAGTCATTGTAGGCATTGGAGAAAAGGATTGTGAGAGCCTGAGTGAAGGAAATATCATTAAACAGTAGGGAATGGATTTGGGAAGTATTTGGAAAGTGCAGTAATTAGTGCCTGGGGATTAGCTGAGTGTGTGGAGTGAAGGAAAGAGAGTTGTCTGTGTTGCACAGGGTTCCTAGCCTAGATGCTTGATGGAATTTCTAAAGAAAAATAGGTTAGGGAGGAAAGAGTATGAGGTGCTGTGTCATCCGTGTACGTGACAAGAGGGCAGGTGTGTAACATGTGTATTACACAAGGTAAGTAGGTAAGGCAAAGGGGACCAATTAGGGAGACATCACCAACCAGGAAAAGAAGGAGATAGTCCAAGAAGAAGGCACAGAAAGACAGAGAGCAGCTTTTTTAGCCTCCAGAAAGCAAGTTGCCAGTAACTGGAAGTACTCCACTTCTGATGACCTCAATTCTCTCGATGATAAAGAGGACAAAGTTATCTCTCAAGAAAAAGTGAAGCGCAAATACTGTGGATAATTTTTAGGGCAAACAATAAAGAGAAACAACATTCACTTTCATTTTTTTCTTTTCTTTTCTTTTCTTTTTTTTTTTTGCAGTTTTTGGCTGGAGCTGGATTTTAAACCTCATTTTTCTTTTCTTTCTTTCTTTGTTTTTTTCTTTTCTTCATTTTTTTCTTTCTTTCTTTCTTTTTTCTTTTCTTTTCTTTTCTTTTCTTTTCTTTCTTTTTTTTGTTTTTTTTTGAGAAAGCGTCTCTCTTTATTGGTAGCATGTCCTGGTGTCACAGTTCACAGCAACTTCCATCTCTTGAACTCAAGCGATTCTCTTGCCTCAGCCTCCCAAGTAGCTGGGACTACAGGCAACTTCCAGAATGCAGGGCTATTTTTAGAGTTGGGGTGTTGCTCTTGCTCAAGCTGGTCTCGAACTTGTGCGCTCAGACAATCCACCCACCTCAAGCCTCAAGCCTCCCAGAGTGCTAGGATTATAGGCATGAGCCACTGTGCCTGGCTAAGAAACAACATTCAAATATGGATCACAACTCAGAAAAAAAAAAAATCATTCTGCTAGTCCTGTGCAAATCTTTGTTTTGTTTTGTTTTTTTAATTTTTTAATTTTTTTATTGAATGGTAACTATGTATATTAATGCACTTCTAGGGTACAGTGTGGGGTTTTCACATGCAATCCGAAATACTTCCATCAAACTGATCAACACAGCCGTCATGTCATTTTCTCAGTTATTGTTTTAAAACGTTCTCATTCTATTCTTAGAGAGATTCACTTGTACCCCTGTAAGATAAATCTCAGAAATGGTCCCTCCAATCCCCCTCCCTCCACCCATTCCCCCCACCCGTCTCCCAGTGGAAGGTTTTAATATAGCACTTTCAGAATTTGACAGGTGAATTAGACCAAAAAAAAAAAAAGCCCAGAAAACACATAATCAACAACCTCAGTTTAACAAACTTATAAAAATAGTATCATTCTTCACATTACAGATGGTTATTCTATGGCCAAAAAAAAATTTAATAAGATTTTATTAAAATAGACATTATCATAAGCAATATTTCCTAAGCTGATTCAAGACAATAACAAAAATAGCAAAATATTAGCCAAATGTAACCCACCTAAAAATCCATAATAGAAAGTACATCAATCAGGATTCAACAAGAAAAGCAAATATATATTCATATGTATAAGACATATAAAGGAATATATCCATATGTACACACTGATACATACATATATGTATATATATGCACATACAAATAATTTACATATTATACTCTGGAATATATAATTATATGTATAGTATAATCACATAATATATAAAACTTAAGGCAAATTCTTTTCATAAGTCCATCTGTTGCTAAACCATAGAGCTCACAGATGAGCAAAAAAATCTAAAACAGAGGAATTAAAGAGCACCCTGGGAACCCCAGACATAAGGTAGAATTCCATGAGAAAAGCCTGAACATGTACTCATTCTTATTTTTCTAACCCTGGTGGTATGAGTATGCTGCAGAAACGGAGACCCTTCCTCAGGGAACTAAACACCTATACCATTACTCATCAGAAAAGTGGAAGAAGGATTTGGGGGACAGTAAAGCAGTTGCCTAGCTGCTGATTCAGGCTACCAAGGTGAGTCTGTAAGTCAACAACAATGTGTGTGCTACGAAATACCCATTGCTTCCTTTTGGCTCCAAATTTCCCAAGAATCTCCCTTGTAAGCTACCCAAATGGAAACATTTGAAAGGGAATGCTGGGAAATATAAATTTGGCTTATCCAGTTTGCCACATTACATACCACAGAATGGACCTGGTACTCGTTAAGAGCAGGCACTCTGAAAAGAGACTACTTGGGTCCAAATCCCGTTACTAGGTGTGTAATTTGGGAAAGTGACAATTTTGCTCTGCTTCAATTTCTCATCTGTCAAATACAGACCATATTACAGCCTCACATTATGGCAATTTAGTGAGTACAGGTGGATATCTTTGAAACAGACACTAAGGACAATAGAGTTGTTACATACTGTAATTTGAAATTACTTTTAGCAATTAGCCTTCAAATACCTCCTTCACATTTTCTCAGAAAAAAAAAAAGTATGAATGATATGGTTTTAACTAACATGAAATATTTTCTTTTGTTTTGTCAACCCAATTGTCTTGCCTTGTTGAAACAATGATAGCACAACTCATGGAATGGAAAACTGTGATTCATGGACCATCTGTGCCATGTGGCCTATTGTTGATGGCCCACAAGCTAAAATGGCTTTTATATTTTTAAAAGTTGTTAAAAAAAAAAAAAAAGGAAGAATGAGACTACATGTGGCCCACAAAGCCTAACATATTTACAATCTGACACTTTACAGAACATTTGGCAAACCCTTTTCTGCAAAAAACAGTGCTCACTAATAGATGTGAACCACATATTTGAGCCACATATGCATTTTCCTCACATTTTAAGTAATAAATGAAGCAGGTGAAATTAATTTTTATTTATATTTTTAATTAACCCAATATATCTAAAATATTATTATGTAAATATGCAATCAATGAAAAATTAATTATTACTAACAGATTTTAGGACATTACCATTTTACAGAGTCTCGGCATAGCTTTTGTGGATTTCTTGGGAGAAATACCTCAGGCCAGGAGAGAGGCCAGGAATGGTTTATTCAAAGTGCTGAAAGGAAAAAAAAAAAAAAAATACTTTCAACTAAGAGACTAATAAACCTTAGAAGGTATTAAGTCATCAAATTCAGCAATACATGAAAATGACCAAGTGGGCCACTCCAGATATCCAAGATAGAGCAAACATTTGAAGATCAATATAATTCATCATATTAACAAAGGATATAAATACAGAGCCTCTGTGAAAAACTTACAGACAACATCATGGTAAGTAGTGTAAGACTAAGTCAGATCAGGAACAGGTAAGATTTTCTGCTCTCACTATTGGTATTTGACATAATAATGAAGTTCTAGCCAATGCAATGAGGCAAGAAAAAGAAACAAAAGTTACTTAAATTGGAGAAGTAGTAAATCTGTCCGTATTCTCATAAAACATGATCCTGTAGAAAATTCAATGGAATCTTTAAAAATATCCACCAGCTCTAGTAAGTTAATCTAGAAATTTATAAAATACAAAGTAAATATACAAAAATAACTTTTATACCTTGGTACCAGCAATAATAGATCTGAAATCAAAGTTTTTAAAAATAAAACCATTTACAACAGCATCTAAAAGATGTAGAATATTTATGGATAACTGAAGATATATGAAAGCCTGTAAACTAAAAGTTCTAAGATGTTGCTGAGATAAATTAAAGAAGACCTAAATAAAAGAATAGATATGCATTTGTCATGGGTTAGAAGATGCAATATTTTTAAGATATCAATTCTCCCCAGTTGGTGATAGACAATGCTGTTTCAATCAGTGTGATATTTTATTCAAATTGACAAGCTGATTCTAAGATTCAAATGGAAATTCAAAGGCCCAAGAATAATCCAAATAAATTTGAATTATAGCAAATTTTGAAGACTGCAACTATCTAAATTTAAGCAAAAAGGTTACTGATACATAACAAGTATTAGTTAAAAAAAATAGATTAACATAACAAAATAGGGATGACAGTAATAAATCCGTGCATAGACAACTGGTTTTCAACACAAGGGAAAGGATAGTTTTATCAATATATGTTGCTAGAACAATTATATATTTATATATATTTTTAAAAAGAACTTTAATCCATATTTGCAACTGTGGGGTGAAAGGAAATTTTCCCTTTCCCCCTGAAAGTTCACTGAAAGATCAACTGACAATTAAGGCAGATTAATAAGAGAAAGAATTTATTTGCTGTGCACATAGGGAGAAATCAGAATGATAACCCAATTTTCCAAAGGAGTTCAGGAGGAGCGGGAAATTGAAGAGGTTGCTAGGGAGGTGGAATGGATGGGGAGAAATAGATTGCCTTGTAAATTAACCTGGGAGACAGGTGTTTATGACCCAAATAATTTGAGCCAGGTCCACCTCCATTCCCAACTCATTCCTGAAATAATTTGAGATAAGAGGGAAGAGTAATGAATTGTCCCCTCTGATTCTCTGATCAAGCCAGTCCAGGATGCAGATGGAAGGAAGGCCTCCTCCAGTGTTTCTTCACCTTGAACGCCTTCAGTTCGAAATAAAAATCAAGTCAAAATGAATTATAGATCTTAATGCAAAGCCTAAAATTATAAACCTTCTGTAAGAAAACCAAGATCAAAATTCTTGTGACAAAAATTGTTTAAATATACCACCAAAAGTACAGTCCCTAAAAGAACAATTTGATAAATTAAATTTTT
The DNA here is from genome assembly GCA_963574575.1 of Galagoides demidoff. NCBI lineage: Eukaryota > Metazoa > Chordata > Mammalia > Primates > Galagidae > Galagoides > Galagoides demidoff. The sequence goes on along the minus strand of CAUYQV010156804.1, from coordinate 14,259 downwards.
TCAATATCAAAAACCTGATTTTCAAAAGATGTCCTTAAGAGAAGGAAGAGACACTTAACCTGGCAGGGGAGATACCATGATCACAAAGCCACTTTCCCAGGGCAAGGCTTATCCATGCCACTCCAGGAGTGTTGAGCCTTGCGATTTACCCAAATGTGGAAAACTTGACTGCATAATTTGTGTTTATGGTGATATAAGATCCCACAGCCCCGCTCAGGGTTGGACACAGACACCATTTTCCAGGGAGACTGATGCAGGACACCTTTGCTAGGGCTGGACCCAGACCACATTCGCTAGGCCACAACAGGCTTATAAAGTCTGACCAATGTTCCTCTTCTGGGTCAGAGCAAGCCCAAAGAAAGACAACAGTCTTGCACAATGACAGTTTTATTTCTTTTTATTTTATTAAATCATAAACGCATAGATCATGTATACATTAATGCAATTAATGCATTTATAAGGTACATTTGTGCTGATTTCATACAGAATTAGGAATGCTTACATTACACTGGTTAATATATGCCTCATCTCATTTACTTAATTATTGTGTTAAGACATTTATACTCTATACTAATAGATCTGATATGTACCCTTCCATTATGCACCATAGGTGTGATCCCATCATTCACCCTCCCTCATTCAGACCTCCGCCCTCTCCTCCCAACTCTCCCTCCTCCCTCCTTCATCTTGGGTCATAGTTTGTGATCTATTCTTCATATGAAAGTGTGAGTGATTGTAAACTGGTTTCATAACAGTACTGAGTACATTGGATATTTTTTCTTCCATTCTTGAGATACTTTACTAAGTAGGATATGTTCAGGCTCCATCCATGTAAACATAAAAGAGGTAAAATCTCCATCTTTTTGTAAGACTGAATAATATTCCATGGTATACATATACCACAATTTATTAATCCATTCATGGGTTGGTGGGCACTTGGGCTTCTTCCAAGACTTGGCTATTATAAATTGAACTGCAATGAACAATCTGGTGCAAATATCTTTGTTCTAAAGTGATTTTTGGTCTTTGGGATATACCTAGTAGAGGAATTGCAGGATAAACAGCAGGTCTTCTTTTAATCCCTGAGTATTCTCCATACTTCTTTCCAAAACAGACATATTAGCTTGCACTCCCACGAGCAGTGCAGAAGTGTTCCCTTTTCTCCACATCCACACCAAGGTCTATAGCTTTGGGTGATAGTGTGTTCTTTGGAGCCCTCTGATCGGAGACATAGGGAGAAGAAACTGCAGATGGGATGATTTAGGGAGGCCGAGACTTGCTCTGGTTGGCAGCCCAGCTAAACTTTACTGATTACCTTATATGCTTTCAAACATTCAGTAAGAATTTAACATATATACAAAGAAGTGAAGTAACATTAGGAAGCTACTATTTAAGATTACAAATCAGTGTAAAGGCTGAGGAAAACATATACAATTGATTTTGTTTAGAGTAAAAGCATAAGGGAGACTGCTTGTCTGTCCTTGCTAGCCCAAACTAAAACTAGAGATTATAATGTTAATGAAGGGAGGAAGACAGAGAACAGAACCCAATGCTCGAAGACCAGTTTGTTTACTTCCAGCTGCGAGACCCCCAGCTGATTCTCCACAATCTCTTTCAGAGAGTCTTTCTGCATATTTCTACATATCTATAGGCAGGTACAGAAGCTGGATCTTCAAAGAAATGTTTCTCAGAATCAATCTCCTGGGGGAGCACATTGAAGCGAACTGCCATGTCTGAGCAAGGGGTGCTTATCTCTTACATTTGGGATTTAAAATTAACTTCTACCTATAAGCTCCTGGCCAATTGTGACATATTTTGGACATACATTCCATCTCCCCGACCCCCTGCCCCATCCTGTAGGGTAAGAAAAGCAGTATATAATCCCCTAGACCAGTGGTTCTCAACCTTCCTAATGTTACAACCCTTTAATACAGTTCCTCACGTTGTGGTAAACCCTAACTATAAAATTATTAGCATTGCTACTTCATAAATGTAATTTTGCTACTGTTATGAACCATAATGTAAATATCTGTTATACAGGATGGCAACCCCTGTGAAAGGGTCATTCGACCCCCAAAAAGGTCGCAACTCACAGGTTGAGAACTGTTGCACAGAAGGCCCAGTGGCCCACTAAAGTTCCCCCTCTGTTGCACCAAAGGTCTTATCTTCCTTCTTATCTGTCTATCAATAAAATCTATCCTGTGGTTCACTCAAGGGGATCTATGGATTCATTCTTCGATTCTCTAAGACCAAGGACCCAGCGGCGGGGGGATTCTGTCAACAGTGGGTACCTGTGTTCATGTGCTCCCCTGATTAGAGAGAGAGAGAAAGAAGGAGAGAGAGAAAAGACAATCAACAGATGGGGAGAAAACATTTGCAAACCATGATTCTGACAAAGAACCTGAACACATAATACATAAGGATTCCTAGAACTCAACAATAAGAAAATAATACAGTTTTTTAAATGGACTAAAATTTTGAACAGGCAGTTGGCCAAAAATTTGTAGCAATGATAAATAATTACATGGAAAAGTGTTCAAAATCATTATCAATTAGAGAAATGCAAAATCAAATCACAATGAGATACTACTGAACATCCATAAAGAAGAATGACTACACTAATTGTTAAAGAGGATGTAGGGACGTTGGGATGCAAAAGTGCACACCCACTTCGAAAAACAATGTAGTAGTCTCTTAAAAAGTTAAAAAATAGGGCCAGGCATGGTGGCTCATGCCTGTAATCCTAGTATTCTGGGAGGCCAAGGTGGGTAGATTGCCTGAGTCCTGGGTTTGAGATCAGCCTGAGCAAGACGGAGACCCTGTCTCTAAAAGCAGCCGGGTGTTGTGGCAGGCACCTGTAGTCCCAGCTACTCGGGAGGCTGAGGCACAAGAATCACTTGAGCCCAGGAGTTTGGTGTTGCTGTGAACTATGATGCCATGGCAATCTACTGAGGGTAACAAAGAGAGACTCTGTCTAAAAAAGAAAAAAAAAAGTTAAAAAACACACGTACCTTATGATTCTGCCATTCCACTTCTAGATGATACCCAAGAAAAAGAATAGCATTAAAAGTGTTGCATGGCCACACGAAGACCTATACCTGAAGATTTATGGCAGCTTTATTTTTGACAGCCCAGACCTGTATTCAGCTCAAATGCTATCAACATTTGGGCAAGCAAAGTCTAACAAATGGAAGTATGTCCATGCAATAGAAGGCTATACGGCAAAAAATATGAATTAACAATTCATATAAATGACAAATGTATCTTCAGATAATTATGCTGAGTGAAAGAAGCCAGACAGGTCATTGTACTAATTTCTAGGAAATGGAAGCTCATATACAATGATATAAAGCAGATCAACGTTTGCCTGAAATGGGAGAAGAAAGAAGGAAGGGAAAAAATCACCAAGGGGCGGGAGGAGACTTTTACACTTCACGGATGTGTTCATTATCTGATCATAGGCTTCATTGGTATATAGCCATATCAAAGCTTATCACGTTGTACATTTTAAACATGAGAAATTTATTGTATAGTAATTATATCCTAAAGCTATATGTGTTTATATGTGTAGATATGTTATGCCACATAACATCTTGCTCAACAACAGACCACCTATCTGATAGTGGTCTCATAGGACTATCATACCTTTTCTATAATTAGATATGTTTTTATTATACCTTCTCTATATTTAGATATGTTTAGATATATAAATACTGTTATGTTACAATTGCCTACAGTATTTAACATATTAACATGCTGTACAGGTTTGTGGCAAAACCTACACCACATAGCCTAGGTATGTACTAGGTTATACCATCTAGGTTTTGTGTAAATATACTCTATGATATTCACATGCAAAAAAATTACTTAACAACACATTTCTCAGAAGGTATCCCTATCATTCAATGATGTATGACTCCATGTATGTATGACACTGCTACAGACCCCACAGGTCCCTGATAGAAAGAGCACAGTTGGACTATATAAGGAGATATTCCTTGTTATCATTTTTAGAGATCTTGCTGTAAGATAAATATTACCTCTCGCTTAAAACATTTGTTTTTCTTCTTGGAAGTTGTCACACCTGTAAGTAGCTAAAGTCAGACTTTGAGCTAGTGGATGCTGAGGATACCTCAATATGTGATAGAAAAAAAGTCACTCTTCTCTCTTCATTGGGGTTGGAAATACCCAGATCAAATATTAGAATCATATACAATGTTTTCAGTTATGTTGACCCTAAATCATTTGTTTCAGCTACAAATGCGAAATTATTCCTGGTAATAATACCACAATTTTGATCAAAAAGTCCTATTTTGCTTTTATTCAGAATAATATTATTACATTATGTCTATAAAACAAAAGTCTCAGAATACACACATCAAAAATAAATTCTCACAATATGTTTATAATGAAAATTGGAAGCAGGAAAATTACTTATAATTTCTGGGACCAAACATTAATTAGTCATAGGTTCAGGACAATAATTTAGACCTGAAGAAAAACTGTGGGTAAAGAATAATGAGTCATTGAAGATTAATGAGCACTGTGAGAGCAGAGCCAACACAGGGCCCCCACAGAGCAGAGCTGGTGCAGCTGTAGGGATGAGACCATCCGTAAGTTCCCAGACTCACAGACACACTAGTGTGTGATTCCAGTTTGGGAGAGTCACAAGCAGGTGACTCTAACCCATGAGAGCTGCAGTGGGGGGTGGGTGCCCAAAGGTATAGGGACACGGCCATCCAGAGCCTTGCGGACCAATTCCCACCCACCAAGGCAAAGGATGCTACTTTTAGAAACCATCTCATTTTAAGAAACATCAAATCAGAAATAGAGCACGCAGTTTGGGAGTCCCCAAGACCACCCTCAGGTTCAGTGATTTGCTAAAGGTCTCATAGATAAGTCATATAGAGCAAAAGGATTCAGATTAAAATGTGCAAAAGGAGGGGCACAGGGCAGGGTTCAAGCATGAGCTTCCAGCTGTCCTTCCTGGATAGGTTCTTCAGGCAGAATTCACTTGTCCCAGCAATTATGTGTGGCAACACATATAGGGTATTGCTAACTACAGGGCTTGCCTCAGTTGTGATGTCCAGGATTTTTATTGAGTTGCTTACATAGCCAGGCTGACCTCCCACATGGCAGTCTTTTGTCTCTAGCCCCTCCAGAGGTCAGGCTGCTACAGCATGGCCCAAAGCATCCTCATAAATTGCATTATTAACATAGACTATGTGACATGGCCTAAGCCCCCAAGTCAACAAGATACGCTTATCAGGCAGATTGTACCAAGGACTTAGGAGTTACTTTCTAGGAATGGGGATAGGGCCAAACTTTTAATGTTGAGGGAGCACCAAGACTTGCTGAATTAAGTGACTAAAAAGGGAAAATTGATAAAATCTTTTTTAATGGTAAAACATTTATTTCTAATGTATCAAATAATTGTATAAATAGAGAGCTCATTATATATCATAAATCTAAACTAGTAAGTTATAGAATATCCTACATTTGAAAACATTTTAAGATGTTGGGTACCTGTAGGTCAGTGGTTAGGGTGCTGGCCACATGCTCCGGGGGTGGGTTCGAACCTGGCCTAGGCCTGCTAAACAAACAAACAAACAAAAAAAGAACTTTTCAAGGATTTGGGGGGAAAGTGGCAAAACATTTCACTGTCTTATTTGTATCCTAGGAAAATTGTCTCATCAAAGTTATCAAACCAAGATAAGTAGTAAATTCTTACAGAAAACATATTGACTTATTTCACCAGGTTGTATAATACATTATAATCATTAATTAATATTTAATCAACATTAATACTAATACAAATTGCTTTAGAATGTCACATGGTGATAAAAAGAAGACACCCATAAGATGAAGATAAAATAAAAGCGAAAAAATTATTCCTACAATCAGAATAAACAGAAAACAGGCTAACAAAGGCATGTAGATCATTTCTTTTCCCTATATAAATTATATCCCTGGATATATGTTAAAATTGAAATCAAATTAATCTCCTCAGACTTCCTTTAAAAGACCCTTAAGGTATTGTAGAAACAATTAAGATTATTTTCCTGTGGTTTTTGCATTAATGATAACTTCAATTTGCACTTCTCTGCTCAGTGCCCATTGTTCAGTGGTTAGGGCACTGGTCACATGCACAGGGAATGGCGGGTTCAAACCCAGCCAGGGCCTGCTGAACAACAATGACAACAACAACAATAAAAATAGCTGGGCATTGAGGTGGGTGCCTGTAATCCCAGCTACTTGGGAGGCTGAGGCAAGAGAATCACTTGAGGCCTAGAGTTTGAAATTGCTGTGAGCTGTGACACCACAGCACTCCACCAAGGATAACATAGTGAGACTTTGCCTAAAAAGAAAAAAAAAAATTGCACTTCTCAAAACTGCTTATTATTTCTTATAGAACAGCCTTAAATTTCTTAGTTCCAAAAGGAAAGTAAACTATATCTTTGGATAGTCACTTATAATAAAAATGCCTTTGTGGGTAAGAAGAATAACAAATTTTCTCCTATCAACCATAAGTATATTTTTTAATTTCTTCTCTATAATCTTTTGTCAGTGTTTGAAGTCCTGAGATTTATATAGTTTCTTACCATGCTTACTCAAACCTTAATCAAAAAATAAAAACCTTGTTATTTTATGTTATAAAATATTTTGAATGCACCTTTATGCAAAAATCTTTATCCTATAAAGATTACTTAGTTCATAAATTTTCCCAAGTAGTCACTGATAAATAAGTTGTTATTTCTTTAAAAAATGAAACAGGTTTAATACTGATTCTAGTGGCTATTTGTTAACATAGCCTACAGAACAATCAATATTTTCTAGAACCACAAATAACCACTGGAACACATCTTAAATTCATTTAATCAATCAGCAACAGACATACTCCAGTAAATGAAATCTGAAAGCAGCCAATTAACAACGCTCTCTTGTGGCATGAACCCACTCCTACCTTTAGAAGTTTGCCAATCCCTGAACACCATGTTCCCCTAGAGCCCCTTATGAAATTCACTCCTCTCATAGCCACTGCTTTTTACAATTCTCTTAAATGCAACCTTGAGTGTTATTTTTTCAGTATTAGCCTTACTATCCTTTGCCTATATACTCTTTTCCTTTTGTTTCATGAAGAATATCATGAGATGAATGATCATCTCATATTTTTATAATCAGTAAAGATTCTCTTTACATTCATATCTCCACATGGGCTAATTTTTTTTTTTTTTTTGAGACAGGGCCTGGCTTTGTTGCCCAAGCTAGACTACAGTGGTACTATCAGACCTCACTGCTGGGCTCAAGCGATCCTTCTGCCTCCTGAGTAGCTGGGGCTCCACATATGTACACCATGCCAGCTAAATCTTTTGTTTGGAGATGAGAGTTCACTATATTCCCCAGACTGCTTTTGAACTCCTGGGCTCAAGCAGTCCTCCCAGTTTGGCCTCTCAAAGTGCTGGGATTACAGATGTGAATAAAGTGCCCAACCCGGGCTAGTTTCTATATTCATAATTAGTCAAATCAACCAATTTGGACAAGAGCATCCAATGACTATCTCATAGGATTTTTTCATTACCATTCAGGTAAAAGTTCATTTGCCATTGCACAAAAGTTCATTACCATATCAGGCAAAAGAACAATTCCATCCTGAAATAAGATTTTTGACTAAGTAAATTTTTTTTAATTGAACATTTATTCAACTAAATTGAATACAGTAACTCACTTTAATTTAGTAAAATATATTTTAAATGTTTTATATTAGCCAAAATTTTCAGGAATTTATCATTTCAAAGATAAGGATTTTATAATCAAATTCTGCTTAACTTCATACTCTTTCAAATGACTTCTTCATAATTTCTCTGAAAATGAAGTCTTGATAAGTATAAAGATGTTCTCTGTGGTACAGTTAATATAGTACTTTGAAAGAAACAGAATGGCACAATGGAAAGATCAATTGATCTATCTGTATGTCAGAAAAATTAAAATTAACCTTTCCCCCATCATTATTCTCAGACCAAGGCAAAAGAGTTCCTTTGTCAGGGTTCTAACTTTTGAAAAGTCTCTCATATCATATACATCATTCATTAAAAAACATGTGGAATCTCATTTTCAGAATTCAATATTCAGTGCTGATAGCAGAATCTGTAACCCTAAACAGCTCTCAACCTAAAAATTGTTCAGGCTTTTTAACATCTCTTGCTTAAGCCTCCAAAACAAAAGGTGACTACATCCAATTCTAAGAAAGTTTGTGGATTGTATGGCTGCCCCAACTGATCCAAACAGTGCTGGAGACTGAGAGGAGAGTATGAATGGCAGTGGTACACAAATAAGAGGAAAAACACTGTAATTAACTTGTTAATTTCTTCCCAGAAGCATAAAAATGCAATAAATTCTCAAATGGCAAACAATATTCTGTTAGTACATAAAGCCTCAACAGTTGTAGAAGGCAGCTGTGATGAATTTACTACATTAAACGCTTCTACACTGCTGGTGGGAATGCAAGCTAATATGGCCTTTTTGGAAAGCAGTTTGGAGAACACTCAAGGAACTAAAAGTAGACCTACCATCTGATCCTGCAATTCCTCTACTAGGTATATACCCAGATAATCAAAAATTATTTTACAACAAAGACATTTGCACCAGAATGTTTATTGCAGCCCAATTCATAATAGCCAAGACCTGTAAACAGCCCAAGTGCCCGTCAACCCATGAATGGATTAACAAATTGTGGTATGCATACACTATGGAATACTATGCAGCCATTAAAAAAGATGGAGACTTCACATCTTTTATGTTTACCTGGATGAAGCTGGAACATATTCTTCTTAGTAAAGTATCCCAAGAATAAAAAGAAAGTATCCAATGTACTTGATACTACTAAGAAATCAATATATAACCACCTACACAATCATGAATGGCAAAACATAACTATAGTCCATAACATAGAAGGGAAGAGGAGTGAGAGGGGAGGGGAGGGGGGACATGGGAGAAAGGAAGGTATTCGGGGGGACCTCACCTAATGTGTATGATGCAATGCTACATTTCAAAACTATCAAGAAATGAGTATAATTGTGAAAAAAATAAAAATAAAAATAATTCTGAGAGGTCTAGACTTAACGTGATATTGATACTTCACTTTGATATCATATGTACAGTTTCATTTTATGAAAATATTCAATAAGACTTAAATGTTGAAGAATAGTAAACTAAAATTTTGTGTAATAAAATAATCTTGAATTAATTTTTGAAAATTATTATTTATAATTTATATTCTGTGTTTTCACTTTAAGAGGAAACTTTTTTGGAAAATAATTTTAGTTTTTATTTTTACATTAATAAATTTCAGTGAAATATGACTAGTTTCTTATACTTTGAAAAACAGTTATATTTTGTTAGAGAATTAAAAATAAGTTCCAGTTGAGGTCATAATAGTGACACAAAAGTGGAGCTCAAAAAAAATTAAAGAACTCTTTAGAAAGGTAATCTGTTTGTTTTTAAACTGAAAGCAGCTGATACTGCAGAAATACAAAATATTATGTGCAAATAATACAAAATTATCTGTGCAAACAAACTAAACAAGCTAGAAGAAAAGAAGAATTCTTGGAAACACATAACTTTGTAAGCCAGAATTAGTAAGAAATAGGAACCCTGAACAAACCAATAGCAATAAGTAAGATAGAAACAGTAATAATAAATCTCCCAATGAAAAATAGTCTCAGATGAAGCCAATATGACCATGGTACTAAAGCCAGGAAAGGATAAACACACACACACACAGCACTATAGACCAATATGCCTTATGAATATAGATGCAAAAGTCCTTAACCAAATACTAGCAAATCAAATTCAACAGCACATCAAAAAGATAATCCACCATGATCAAGATTTGGAGGTATAGAAGAGAGAGAAACAACCCTGGCACCTGAGGAAGGAATGCCTTAGACATGAGAAGTGTAAGAGTGGGAGAGATATGGTCATTTGCCTCTCAGAATTGCCCTGTGAGTCTTCTCCATATTTAAAAAAAAAAAAAAAAATCCCTGTTGTTAACTAACTCTCCCAGACTGCCAAAGGACTCTGATGATGATTTGATCACCTTCCCCCTTATCCGCCCCAACCAATCTACTGGAAATAGCAGAGGACAGCCCTGTCTCCTCCATCTCCCTCATAAAGCACTTGTCAATACTTCTAAGTATCTTTATCACCCCTAAGCTTGTAGCTATTGCTCTGAAACCCCCAACTGGTGGCTTCATCCAAACCGTCTCTGGGCAGTCTCTACAAAAACAAGCATTAAACTCTGCTATTCAGAATGATCTGGGAACAATACCAGACAGTGAGGATATTCTGTGAGCGACCCCTGTCAACCAGCATCACCATTTGGGGGATTTTTAGAACTGTAAACATTTCCTTTTCAGGAATCTAGGTGCCTTTTGGGGATGGTATTTTTTGCATCACTATGAACTTTACTCCCTCCTAAAACTATGGCAACTTACTTAGAAGTCATTATAAGAGACCTTCAAGTATTTAAGGGAATTGAATCTATAACTGATATAGCCTGAAATGGATGATTGTGCAAATCTGCTTAAAATGATAACTCTCAGTTCCTTACAGGAGCTTCCTGGAGGGACAACTCACTCATCATTCATGAGGACCATGTGAGCAGTTATACCTGCAATGGAACACATTCACTTAAAAAAGTGGAACAAATCTGTAAATTAAATTACTATGTGGAAGACTGTTCATAACTCCTTACGTTCAGTAAGCTCTGACATAAGCCACCATTGATTGCATTCTGTCATAAATGTAGGCATTAAAGGAAATAAATTAAATTCTATAAAATAATTTAAAGAGGTTAATTCTGAGCCACTTTGAGTGATCATGGTCCAGGGATCTATAGACTCAAGAATCCTTGAGTAAGTGGTTCTGAAGCAATTGAGTTACAATTTGGTTTTATACATCTTAGGGAGATGTAGATAAAATCATAATTCAATACACGGATGGTATAGTATGTATATTGGGTTGCAGTAAGAAGGCAAGACATCTTGAAATAGGGGCTTACAAGTTATAGCTGTGTTTAGAGATTCTTTGATTCATAATTGGTTAAAGAAATAAAGTTCTATATAAAGACTTGGAGGTAGTCAGTAGAAAGGAATGCTTGAGTTAATATAAAGGAGTCTGCTACCTGTCATGTGATACTATATACCAGAGTCAGACTGGAAAACAAACAACATTCTACCAAGTTAATAAAATCTTGTTTAAGAAGATTTTAGAGTTTATAAGGCCTGATTTAACCTTTTTAAATATTCAGGTCCTATTTGTTCACTTTTTTAAAAATTTCAAATTACATTACATTGTTCACATTTGTTAGTCCCTGTTGTAGTTGTGCCCCTCACTCAGGAGGTTTTAACCTTTGTTTTGCATGGTCCTGTTTATAATATGAGGTCTGACAATTTAGTTTGTGAACTTGCCACCATGTGCTTACGTTGGCAGCACTGTACAAACAACTTGGTAATGTTTCATAATCTTGGCCTATCAGCGTCTCACAGCTGTGTTACTGCTAATGTGTGGCAGTGTTTTGCTGAGTGGTGTTCATTATTGTTTCTGTGTGCTTTTGTGTGTCCTCATGAGAATTTTGGAACTTGAATTAAAGCAACAAATGTTAAATTTATTGTTAAATTTGTCAAGAGTGGAAGTGAAATCAGGGATGTGTCAGGTCAAGTTTATGGGGTAATACCAGGAAGAAAATGGCAGCATACATATGCATTAAACATTTTTCCAAGCATAGAGAAAGTGTCACTGATGAAGGAGAGATCGGATGGCCAGTAACGAACAGAACTGATGAAAACATTGCAAAAAAATTGTTGAATTGTGTGTCAAGATCATCAGATAACTATGGGTGACTAACTAGAGCAGACCAAGTAAACATCAATAGAGAAATAGGAAAATCTTAACCAAAAGCCTTGGCATGAGAAAGGTATGTGCAAAAATGATCCTGAAGGAGCTCACAGAGTTGAAGTTTGCCTTGGAGAGGCAAAGCGATGTTTGGGGCCATTTCATCACTGGTGATGAAATGTGGGTGTACCAAGATGACCCTGAAACAAAGCATCAAAGTACACAGTGGAAGTCAGCCAATTCTCCACAACCAAAATGGTTCATCAGAGTGAAATCATGAGTCAAAGTGATGTTCTTCACCTTTTTTTTGATATCAGAGGGATTGTTGATCATGAATTTGTAACAACTGGACAGTTAACCAAGTTTACTATTTGGAAGTGCTACATGAAAAAGTTAGACAAAAATTGAACTTTTTGCCAAAAACTCATGATTTTTGCATAACAACAGTGCACCAGCTCACACAGCACTGTCTGTGAGGGAGTTTTTAAGATAGTAAACAAATAACCATATTGGAACTCCATCCCTATTCAGCTGATCTGGCCCCCAGTGACTTTTCTTTACTCAGAAATAAAAGAAAATATTGAAAGGAAGATATTTGATGACGTTCTAGAGATCAACAGTAATATATGTGTGACTATGTCTGTTACAATTTCTGCCATATAATAGAGGCTTAAATAAACAAAGTTTCTTTCCTTTTCTTGTTTCAATTATAATTCTTAACGATGTAATTATGATTTTAAAAATTTTTTTCTGTTGGCCATTTATTATTGGAGACTTTAAGCTTCTGACTATCTTCAAGGGGGGGGGGAAAGAAAGATCTTGCCTTCACTATTTGATGTGATGAACATAAATTAGACTTTGGAACCTACAGACCTTGATGTAAATCAGAACTCCAAAACTCCAGCAGTATAAGTTTAACCATGTTGTTCACATTTCTAGACCTAAAAAGAAATTATGGGTTTGAACTAAATGAGCATTACTGAACTACTTCACTATATCTAAGACAATAATTGTCTTTTTTGAAGAGTATGTTAAGATTACTGAAGTAATTTTTTAAAATATTTAACTTTATTATATGTGTATTTTTAAAGATTTGGAAGTGTTATCTTTTAAAATTTCATTACCTATAATCTTGTTTTCTTAAAGTATCCAGCATATTTATCATTTATTGATAAATTAGGATTAACATTATGATTATTAAAAATTGTAATGCACTTTTATACTGATTCATGCCTCAGAGTTCTCAGATTTAAAGCTTTAGAAGCATGGCAAAATCCTTCCAAAATCTGAAAAACATAAACTAGTTGCTATAAATGAAATTGGAAAAATTAGCTGGTCAAATTTTCTTTTTTTCATTTGAAGAATAAGATAAAATTTGTTTATGTTATCTGAAAAACTCTAAATATATTTTCAATAAGATTTCCTACATTATTACACTTATTTATAGAAATAATGTGCATTCTAAGTCATTATTAAATGCTAAACTTGGTATTTTTCACGAATAGAGAGAAGACAATAGAATTCGTGTTGACAGAGATCTCAGACATCACACTCCCTGAGGTTGTGAAAGGTGTTGGGTCCCTGTCAGTGAAGTGAGTGTTCTCTAACAGTGGTCCAGCTTGCTGCCAGCTCAGCCTCTGTGAGTGGATTTTTACAAATTAATTCCTTCAAGCATGAAGTGTAGTCTGGCAGTTTTTTTCAGAAACAACAGCCAAGAAATGAAATTGCTGTGTAGGAACTATGTTGGAGCTCTTGGGGGAAAAGAGAATAAAATAATAATGCCTAATGTATGCTAATTCTTCGGAGACTATGATCTCATTGTTCACTTCTTTACTCTCCAGATTCATTCAAAAGCAAATAATCACATTTCCTAAAACACAGTACCTCATTGCCATGAGCTTGGCATTGAAGAGGTTATGGCAAAATCCTTAGCAGATCATTATGAGCTCCGCCCTCTCTCTGAGTCTTTGAATTGAAGAAAACAGACCCTGTGAAGTGCAGATTTGAATGATACTCCCTACGTGGGAGTTACCAGACCAGCACAAGAAAGACTGTGTTCAGATAGAAAAGTTAAATGTTGAAAGTGGTAATTGAGGCTCGGCGCCTGTGGCTCAATCAGCTAAGGCGCCAGCCACGTACACCTAAGGTGACGGGTTTGAATCCCCAGCCCGGCAGGCCAAACAACAATGATGGCTGCAACCAAAAAAATGGCCAGGCGTTGTGGCGGGCGCCTGTGGTCCCAGCTACTTGGGAGGCGGAGGCAGGAGACTCGCTTGAGCCCAGGTGTTGGAGGTTGCTATGAGCTGTGATGCCATGGCACTCTACCCAGGGGGATAGCTTGAGGCTTCCTCTCAAAAAAAAAAAAAA
>CAUYQV010156803.1:0-24192 GCA_963574575.1 Galagoides demidoff | reverse complement strand
CCGCCTCCCATATAGCCCGGACCACAGGCGCCCGCCACAACACCTGGCCATTTTTGGGTTGCAGCCATGATTGTTGTTTGGCGGGCCCGGGCTGGGGATTCGAACCCGCCACCTTAGGTGTACATGGCTGGCGCCTTAGCCGATTGAGCCACAGGCGCCGAGCCACTAATTTTTTTTTTGAGACAGAGTCTCACTCTGTTGCTGTCGGTAGAGTGTGATGGCATCGCAGCTCACAGCAACCTCAAACTCTTTGGGCTTAAGCAATTCTCTTGCCTCAGCCTCCCAAGTAGCTGGGACTATAGGCATCCGCCACAGTGCCCGGCTATTTTTTTGTTGTAGTTGTCATTGTTTGGCAGGCCCAGGCTGGGTTCAAACCCACCATCCCTGGTATATGTGGCCAGTGCCCTAGCACCGAGCCCTGACTATTTTTTTAATTTTAGTAGAGATGGGGTCTCACTCTTGCTCAGGCTGGTCTTATACTCCTAAGCTCAAGCAGGCTACCAGCCTTGGCCTTCCAAAGTGCTAGCTAGGATGACAGGCGTGAGCCACTGTGCCTAGCCGCTAGGGAAGAACTCTTTAGTATTTCTGCTGCCATTTTTTATTAATATGTACCATCTGGAAAATGAAGTCATTTGACATAAAGAGAAGTGGGTAATAACCTTGTTTTTGCCACAAAACTTTGACACTAAAGATTTATAAATGCATTTAAACAACACATTGGTGATATAGAAATAGAGTAAAAGTAGAAGAACAGTAAAAATTTAGGAATTTTCTCTATTTCTATAGAATATTGCCTGGTCTCACACCATATTTCACATCACTTCAGCCATATTGTGAGACACCATCAAAAACTTATATTAAGCTGGAAGAAGCATTGTTCTCTGTCGCTGAGCTCCGTAACCTAATAGTACTTATTTATCACTTATTTTATCATTTTTATGTTCATAAGCTTTAAAAAGTAAAAATCAGCTTGGTACCAGTAGCTCAGTGATTAGGGTGCTGGCCACATACACTGAGGCTCACAGGTTGAAACCTGGCCTGGGCCTGCTAAACAACAGTGACAATTGCAACAACAAAAAATTAGCCAGGCATTATGGCAGGCACCTGTAGTCCCAGCTACTTGTGAGGCTGAGGCAAGAGAATCGCTTAAACCTCAGGAGTCTGAGGTTGCTGTGAGTTATGACGCCACAGCGTTCTACTGAGGGCAACATAGTGAGACTCTGTCTCAAAAAATAAATAAATAAATAAATAAATAAATAGATGTTTCTGTGAGCTGTGACGCCACGGCATTCTACTGAGGGCGACATAGTGAGACTCTGTCTCAAAAAATAAATAAATAAATAGAGGTTGCTGTGAGCTATGACGCCATGGCATTCTACTGAGGACGACATAGTGAGACTCTGTCTCAAAAAATAAATAGTAAAAATCCCCCAAATTTATGACTTTTTATATATTTACAATGTTTTCCCAAAAATGTTACATTTTAAACCCTTTTCATTGAAGTATAACATGAATAGTTAAGTGTGTGGTTTGTTGAATATTCACATTGAACACTCATGTAAATCACTGTCCAAGCCAAGAACTAGATCATTGTGAGTACACTAGAAACTCCACACATGTCCCCTCCTAATCATTTCCTCTTTCCACAATTAATAACTGTTTATGTTAGCATCAGTTAGTTTTACCAGTTTGAATACTGCATATTCTTTGGTGTCCAGTCTGTTTCCCGCAGGAGTATGAAGGTGTCGCGTATAGCTGGAGTTTGTTCTTTCATTATTGCAGTTTTCTGTATACTGCAATTTATGTTAATAGGCATGTAGGCTGTTTCCAATTTGAGGCTAAATGAACTTTCCTGTACCCATCTCTCTGCTGATGTGCATGCATTTATGGAGAGTATCTGGGACTGCAATTGCAGGGTCATATCTGCAGTTATTCTAAGCAATGCCAGTTTTTCAGCCCATTGACATTACCATTCTCTTGTCTTTGGGCTTCCATCTGTTTCCCTTACTGCTTCCTTCAGTGTTTGCTTCCTCTATGCTTTTAAGATTTTTTTTCTTTGTTTACCATCAACTTTATAATACTTAATACTTTGCCTAAGTATTACAATATTTGTATTCTTTTAACTGTTGTAATATTTGAATCTATGACTTGAATTTTTTTCATCAGTTTGGGAATATTCTTTAGTTATCTCTTCAGATATTGCTTCTGTCCCATTTTACCTCCTCTTTATACTTCATTACAGATATGTTACCTTTTTTTACTGTTATGTTCTAGGTCTCCTAAAACTCCTCTGTGCTTTAAAGTATGTGTTTGGAAGGGAGGAGACTGCTTCTTTCTGAATATGTTCCTATTCACTATGCTCTCTGCAGTCATTGCTGTTGAATACTCTGCTATTAAGTCTGCCAGTGAGTTGTTACTTCTATATTTCATTTGCAGCATTTCCCAAATTTTCAGCCTTGTCATTTTTCTTTGAATATACTGAACAGTTACTTTAAAGATGCTGATAACCTCATTATCCAGATTCCTTAGGAGTTGATTTCTGTAGGCTGATAGTTTAGATGTGATCATATTGCCTTGTTTTATTACATACCAGATATTGAATACTAAGTATTAACAAGATAACTGGAGACTCAGGTTGCTGTTGGTTTCCTCTAGAATGGATTTGTGTTTGTTGCTGACACAATATGTCATAGTCCCGTACCACCTTAATCTAATCACAGATTAAGATGATTTGAAAGTAAGATTCGGTCCCATAAGACCCAGTCTGTTTCCTGTTTTACTGCTAGAAATATGGTCTTTCTAGGTCCTGATTGCAAGCATGGGAAAGGCAGCCCATGCCTCTCCCCTCTTTGCATGCCCTAAACTCTTAACTTTTATTAGAAAACTGCTCAAATCCTCAATCTCTCAATTGCCTCTTCTGAACTTAGTCAGTGCCCTGTCTGGAATTACCTTTTTTCAGGATCTCAGCTGGTAGTTCTTTATGGCCTCATTAGATTTCTGATGCCTTCAAACAAATGTAGGTTTTTTCCCCCTACTTTTTTGAGTTTTCAGAGAGAGGATTGGTTTGAATTCTCTTATCTACCATTTCTGGAAGCAGAACTCCCCATAATTTATTACTTGCTAGTTTTAATCTTTTAGTCTCCTACATTTTTCGTGGCATTTAGCAGTTTACAAAATCTTTTGTATGCATTTGCCCATTTAATAAGGAGGTATTAATATTCCTATTATACAGATGAGAAAACTAATTTTCAAAGAGAGCAGATAACTCAAGCAGGTTCACATCAGCCTCATAATTGAGCTGATACTCAAATTTAAATCTTGTAATTCTCAAGTATAATTCCTTCCCTACTGTACCACAGGTATAATTTTTTGTGTTTTAATGTTTACTATTCCACTCTTCTCAGAGAAAAAAAATGTAAATTTATAATTCTCTTTTGCTTTCTTCAAAATTTCATCAGCGTGATCCCACCTTTCCACTGATAGATTCAAGTTCCCAGAACCAAATCAGAAAACGCATCGTACTTGAAAAATTGAGTAAAGTGTAAGTATGTAACTGCTATTTCAGTTTTGTAATATGTTTAAGTGAGTTTGTATTTTATAAGTGTTATCTTTGAATTTTTGAATATTTTGAAAATAATGTGAAAAGTTTACATGGATTTCTTCATTTGAAAATTTATAATTTTAAGCTATCCTATCCAGAAAATACAGAGTTTTATGTAAGAGACACAGAGGCACATTATGAAGAGGAAGGTTGAGATTATTGGCATAGCAAACCAAACTACCTCACTCCCACTTAATAATCCGGTGAAGTCAGGGGAAAAAGTATCAAAGCTAGAGCCATTTAAATACTGATTTGTGGTAAATGTGTCACATCAGTTTCACATGCGAGCAAGATGTTAAAAAGGTTAAAAGGTCTATATTCTCCTACTTGGCAAACATATTCACAGAACCATTTCACGCTTAACCACTTGAGTTTTTGTTCAACCCAACTTTGCACGTTAGCTTTAAACTTCCCGTGGTGGAAATTATTGTTTTTATAATTAGCCTAGTCATAAGTGACATTTAAAAATTGCTCTCTTGGTTTTTCTTTCAAAAGGAGCTTGAAAGTTTTTTCAGTGGTAGGAGGACTGTCTTCAACTTTGCAACCTGCATTTTCTTTTTTGAGCAGAAAATATGGAAAGGTACTGTCAGTCATTATTTCAGGTGTTACGAATATGGAGAAGTCTTATTTTGTAGCAGTTTGAAAATAAAAACATTTTCTGGAACCTGTATCTTGAGCAGCTAGGGTATAAAATATTACTTGATATAATGTAAGGTATGATTATTTTTACTTTAAAATATGAGTCAAGTATCCCTTACCTGAAATGCTTGGGACCAGATCAGATTTTTTTGTTTTCAGATTTTGAAATATTCTCATTTTATTTACCAGGTATGCATTCCTAAGCTGAAAACCCCAACTCCAAACTACTCCAAATCTGAAACTTCTTGAGCACTGACATGAAGCTAAAGGAAGTACTCATTGTAGCACTTCTGATTTTGAATTTTTACATTAGGGAGGCCCAACTAGTATGTATTTTTAAGCCACATTTGAAATCCTCTTCATTTAGCTTCCTGTCTTGATTTGGTCTTATATAAAAAAATAAATCAAGAGGAAGAACTAACTTACTCCTCTAATTTTTACATTTTAAATAAATATTTAATATTTATTGAACACTGCTGTATATTAGGCTCTTCATATATAATAAATCTGTTAGTTTTGCCATTTATTTGACCTTCATGCTTGTACACTTGTTTCTTTCTTTTTTTTTTTTTTTTTTTGCAGTTTTTGGCTGGAGCTGGGTTTGAACCCACCACCTCCAGCATATGGGGCTGGCACTCTACTCCTTTGAGCCACAGGCACTGCCCTACATTTGTTTCCTAAATGTAAGGCATGAAACTATAAGAATTCTAGAAGAAGATATAGAAAAACTGTTTAAGATAACATTTGAATTTTAAATCAGTATTCAGCATGTTAACACACACTCGTGCACATACTGTCCTGGGATATCAAATGAAATTTCATTGAATTCCTAAATCAATTTGGGGAAAATTTACACATTCGCAGTACTGAATCTTCCAACCTACTTTGACAAGAAAATATAAACCTCAACTTCTGAAAGTTGAGATGGTCTCTATTTGTCTGTATTCAGTAGATAGGGATTTATGTGGAAATAGTTTTCTAGGCTTTTTTTTTTTTTTAGCTATGAGAATATACAGTTTAAATTTAAGGCCACAGGGTGGCGCCTTTGGCTCAGGGGGTAGGGTGCTGGCCCCATATACCGAGGGTGGCAGGTTCGAACCTGGCTCTGGCCAAACTGTAATATTTTTGCCCTGTAAAAAATAGCTGGGCATTCTGGCAGGCACCTGTAGTCCCAGCTACTCAGGAGGCTGAGGCATGAGAATCACCTAAGCTGATGAGTTGGAAGTTGCTGTGAACTGTGATATAATGGCACTCTACCAAGGGCAATAAAGTGAGACTCTGTCTCTAAAAAAATAATAAAATAAATAAATTTAAGACCACATAAGTATGCCATAGAAGCAATTCTACTCTTTCCAGGTTTTAGCTGAAATAGAAGATATCAAAAAGAGCTCTACTAGAAGACTAAATTATTCATATTTGCACAAAAACTAAATTTGAGAAAGGGTGTAATAACTTAAAGAAAAGGGAATATAGCCTGGTCGTGGTGGCTCATGCCTGTTATACCAGGGCTTTGGGAGGACAAGACAGATCACTTGAACCCAGGAGTTTGATATTAGCCTGAACAACAGTTTCAGACTCCTATCTTCAAAAAAAATAAAATTTTTTTTAAGACAGAGTCTCACTTTGTCACCCTGGGAAGAATGCTGTGGTGTCATAGTTCACAGCAACCTCAAACTCTTGGGCTCAAATGATCCTCTTGCCTCAGACTCCCAATTAGCTGGAACTACAGGTGCCCATCACAATGCCCAGCTATTTTTTTAGCAACAGGGTCTCACTCTTGCTCAGCCTTGTCTCAAGATCCTGAGCTCAAGCAATCCACCCGCCTCAGCTTCCTAGAATGCTAGGATTACAGGCATTAGCCACCATGCCCAGCATTTACAAAAAAATTTTTAAATTAGCCAGATATGCTGGCATGCAACTATAGTCCTAGCTACTCAGAAGGCTGAGGCAGGAGGATCACTTGAGCCCAGGAGTTTGAAGTTATATAGTGAACTATCTATGATGGTGCCATTGCAATCCAGCCGGGTTGAAAGAGTAAGACCCTGTCTCTGAAAGAATAAAGAAAAGGGCAGCACCAAGAACAGTGACAACAAAACTAATAGGGTGGTATGGGGAGCCTTTTCGTTGCTTGTTTATGAAAGCTGATGGTTTCTTTTTTTCCATTTTGAAAGGAAAACCTTTTTTCATTTCCGATTTAAGAAAATCAATTGTAAAAAGCCTTTTTCCCCAGATAATCAGAAGAAATTAAATATGTCTTGAAGATTAGGTGATTTTAAAGGATTGTTATTATGTTGTGGTTATGTAAAAATATGCCTTTATATTTAGAGATACAGATGGAAATAAGGGTGAAATGACATGATGTCAGGGGTTTAATTTAAAAATATTATTGCAGAAGCCAGGCATGGTGGCTCATGCCTTTAATCCAAGCACTCTGGGGGACCAAAGCAGGTAGATTACTTGAGCTGAGGAGTTCAAGACCAGCCTGAGCAAGAGCAAGACCCTGTCTCTAAAAATAGCCAGGTGTTGTGGCAGGCGCCTGTAGTCCCAGCTATTCAGGAGGCTAAGGCAAGAGAATCTCTTGAGCCCAAGAGTGTGAGGTTGCTGTGAGCTGTGACAGCACAGCACTCTACTGAGGGCGACAAAGTGAGACTCTGTCTCAAAAAAAAAAATTATATATATATAATTGCAAAAAAGGGAAGAAATGAAAAATGAAACAAATGTAGCAAAATATTGAAAGGTTGAATCTGTAAATAGACATATGAGGTTATTACTATTCTTTCATTTTGGAACATGTTTGAAACTTCCATAATAAAAGGCTTTTTAAAAAGTAACACACGCCTATTGCAGCAGATTAGGTAGTATAAATAAGAAGGAAGTGAACTTGTAATCCCGCCACTCAGCAGTAACTACTATTAATCCTTTTATCTTTATTCCTGACATACGGTATATATGTTCATTCCCTTTAGTTCTCTGTTATAGGATAAACCTAGGAGGAATGAAATACGATGTACATGTAGTATGTATAATATACAGTGGTATTACATATCTATATGTTTTTATAAAAATGAAACAATACTGTGTATGCATTTTTCACTTACATCATGACTATCTTTTCACATTAAAAAATAGGTTCACATTCTTTTAAAGGTTTTATTCTATGAAATGGGTTATCATAATTTATTTAAACAATCACATACTGATAGACACTCATTTCCAGTTTTTCACTACTAAAACTGCCGTATTTTGCCATGTATAATGTCTTCCGTGTGTAATTCGCACCTACCTTTTGGCCCAAACTTTCAGGGAAAAAAAAATCTTTCATTTTAATGTTTTAATTCAAGTTTGTATTTGTTTATATTTGGGTACTTGTTTTTTGTATTATAAGGGAATTTTAGCATTTTTTCATGAAATTCAAGGAAATTTCATGTACAATGCATAGCCTTGTTTTTCCCTCAAAAATTTGGGCAAAAAAATTGCACATTATATATGGCAAAATACAGTATTTCTGCAACAAGTACCTTTTTATGTTTATCTGATTATTTCCTTAGGATAAATTTTTTTCATAGTAAAACTATGGGTTAAAGAGTGTCATTTAAACTTTTAATACAATTTGTCGTCAAACTGCTCTCTAAGAATGTTGTACCAATTTTTCACACCCACCACGAGGATTTACTAAGGAGAAATATACCACATTTTCAGATTGGACCATTTTGGGGTCAGTTCCTCTGGCCTCTTAGTCTAATATTTGAAAATAAGCAGGTAAAAAAACTAGGGACAAGACTGTAGATAACAGCCAAAATGATTTTGTATTTTAGTGCTTTAAACTCAGTAACATGAACTATAAAATGGATTGTGGGATGTGACTTCTCACCAGTCACAGCATAGCTCAACCCTTTTAAAAGCATGATTGCTTCCACTGAGGTGCCATTATTTCTATGGAAACTCCAGACCTAGGCATGACCCCCCCCCCAATTATTTATATGTAATTAAATTATGTTTTAAAATAAATGCAATATTTTATTTCAGATTGCCTGGACTTTTGGGGCCTCTTCAGATTACCTTGGGAGATATGTACACACAACTTAAAAATCTTGTCCGAACTTTCAGGTTAGTGTTAATATTTTGATTTTCCTTCTCAGTTATTTTGACTTACTGATTACCTTATCGAATATATGGATAGAAAGCTCAAAGAAAGTGTGCGACTTACTCCAGTGTCTTAGATTTAAATATGGTGCTCTATATTTTCTTTCACTGAACAATATTACTTCTATCTTCTGCTGAACGCAACCCCTTATTGGTTCAAACCTTGGTGTATTTCACTTTGGGTAGTATAAATTATGGAATACCCCAAAATCAAGAAGGAAAATTCTATCTGGGACACAAAGCATATAATATTGTGGATTTTGGTAAAATAATAAATAATATATCAAGCCAGGCTCAGTGGTTTATGCTTGTAATTCTAGCATTCTGGGAGGCCAAGGTGGGAGAATCCCTTGGGCTCAGGAGTTTGAGACCAGCCTGAGCAAGAGCAAGACCCCGCCTCTACTAAAAGTAGAAAAAATTAGCTGGGTATTGTAGTAGGCACCCATAGTCTCAGCTACTGGGAAAGCCGAGGCAGGAGAATACTTTGAACGCAGGAGTTTTGAGTTACTGTGAGCTAGCCTGATGCCATGGCATTCTAGCCTGCTCAACAAAGTAAGACTCTGTCTCTAAAAAAAAAAAGAAAATTTAAATTAAATTTAAAAAATATATATACACACACATTCTCTGTGGCAATACAGAGGGATAATGCCCACCTTGAAGGAAGGACTCTGTGTGAGGATAAGGTCAGTACAGTGAACAACACAGCAGTGGGTGATTTAATACTGAAGTGGAACAGACTGGGAATGCTGAGAACTACAAAGAAAGGGAGAGGAAGATTGCTGTCGATTGTGAGGAGAACAGCTGGGATTTTTCGCAGACTGTCAAGGTAAAAATACTAAGGCTAAGACTAAGTTCCCTGTACCAAGAAGCATCAAGATAGCCTCTAAATACTTAATTAGTGGAGATGGACCCAATACATGTATTCCAAATACTAAAACCGACATTTGCCTGTGACTGAAGCCATATAACATCAACTTAGAACAAATTTCTAGGGTGGAAGAATTATTTCATCCAAGAAATTTATAATTATTATAGTTTATTGGCATCAAAAGTAGTAGTCAGGGGTGGCGCCGTGGCTCAAAGGAGTAGGTAGCCAGCCCCATATGCCGGCGATGGTGGGTTCAAACCCTGCCCCAGCCAAAAACTGAAAAAAAAAAAAAAAAAAGTATAAAATTACGAACAGTTTCTTGGCACTATCAGCTGTTAGATTTCTCTTGTAGTTACTGAACATTGGTGATGCCAAATAGTCACTGTTAAACTGGCACATTGAAGAATATCACTAACCCTTTTGTGTCCCAAAGAGTAATTCAAGAAAAAGTTTTCCAGTCAGGGTTTTCCTAAAAGGAGCTAGCTCTGTATCTAGAATTCATAGCTTAAGCAAATCTCAAAAATTCTGAAATTTTGAAATTGAGCTGAATAGAGGGGCCACTGTGGCTCAAAGCTGGCCCCATGTGCTGGAGGTGGTGGGTTCAAACCCAGCCCCAGCCAAAAACTGCAAAAAAAAAAAAGAAAAGAAAAGAAATTGAGCTGAACAGCTACTAAAGAGGATTATTTATAATACTTGACATTAAAATGTGTAATCTTCATAGACTCACAACTAGATTTGTCTTAAAACATTCTCCCTAGGGTCTTTGGTTGTGAAGTTTGACTAAACCAAATGTGTTTGAGGTGCCTTGGTTTTCTCTAATAGTTTTAACACTTTTTTCTTATTATATCTTGATTAGAGATTATATTTGGATTTTTGAATATTTGTTTATATAATTTAGGAATTTTTCCAGTTCATGACATTTTGGGGTGATATTGTTTCTAATTGATCATCACAGATATGAAGAATTCCCCAATAAAACTTTTTCTTGAAAGATTTACAATTTAGTTGGAAATAACTAAAATTTAAATATAGCTTTATATAAACATTGTTTTCTTTAATGCTGTGACTACTAGTAGATAATATAGCTCTGCAAAGATTGACTTATGATAAAATCTAATCTCTATTCTGTCTTATACTAAATTTTTATAAACATTTTCCCAAAATGTGTTCTTGAATAAGTAATTTATATAATATACTCAATATTTGTATTAACAGGGAATTTTTCCAAGTAGTTGAAAGTTATTACTGATGATGTTATACCTGAAATTAACAGTTTTCACAAGCATCATGAATTACTGCAGTATTTTATTGTTTAGTTGACTGATAAAACAGCCATATTAGGGTATTTTCACTTCATTTCATCTAGGATGTTTATATTTGAAAGTGAATGTTTCAGTGATGATAAATCACTGGCTGGTCCAGTCCCTTAGTTCTCTAGGTTGCTCCTGTCTACAGCCAGTTAAAAATGTTAGAACTTTCACCGAGGGGAGATAGGTAATCACGAAATTCCAGTTTAGTGATTCTTCCCCATTGGGGCTTTTTTCCTACTTTTAAGGACCTCTTTTTTTTTCCATGTAGACCCCAAATAATATTACCTGTTAAGTAATAACAAATTTGTTTTCATTTTTTAAAAAGTTGTTGTTATGAAAAATAACAATTTTTCAACAATGAAAAATGCACTTAACTACCAGTGAGAACTTGTTCAGCTTTAGTGACTGATATTTCAAGGTGTTAATAATTTCAGTGGAAATGACATGATGCTGTAGTTAGATTATCTGAACCTTATGATGGACAAAGTTTCTTTTCCTTTTGGATTATGTTTCTGAACTGTTTTTAAAAATAACAACAGGATTACCCCATGATTACTTTTAGATGTCCTAGAAATTTGAGTGTTTCATTTTGGAAACCATTGCCCAATCCGTTATTTTTTGTCTTCTGAAGTAGCCCTGGTAATAATGTCTGGTCCATTTCAATACATGTAGCCAGTACAGTACTCACCGTGTGCCAGGCAGGACCTGGTGCTTTGTATATGTAATTTAATTTCAAAAAACACAGTGGCATTGGGCAGCGTCTATGGCTCAGTGAGTAGGGCGCTGGCCCCATATACCAAGGGTGATGGGTTCAAACCCGGCCCCTGCCAAACTGCAACAAAAATAAAATAGCCAGGCGTTGTGGTGGGTGCCTGTAGTCCTAGCTACTTGGGAGGCTGAGGCAAGAGAATCACCTAAGCCCAAGAGCTGGAGGTTGCTGTGAGCTATGACACCACGGTACTCTACCGAGGGTGACAAAGTGAGACTCTGTCTGTAAAAATAAAAAACATAGTGGCATTGTCCTCATTTTACTACAGAGGACAGGTGAGAAGGTAAGTAGGCTTTCTCAAATCACACAGCTAGTAGTTGGGTTTTGACCCCCAAGACTAACTCTAGAGCCCCAGCTTCATTACCACATCACATTGCTATCTCTTGGTAGATAAAAAGATTGTTGATCATAAAAGCAGTATAGATTTGGGTTTTTACAGTAGTCTACTCATATTTCAGAAAAAGCCCCTTGTTTTGATATGAAAAGTCATTGTCCTCTGTACTTAACCTCTGTCTGATCACTTTATTATTAAACAATTAAAACCTAATTTAGAATCAGAAATTTAAAGTAGCTTTGAAGAAAACTTTACATTTGTATCTTCTGTAACTGTTGCTATGTTGAGAGTTGTCATTCTGTTACCATCTTTAAAAATGTTTAGATATGGCATAGCTCCTTTAAAAATAAATGTTGGCTCAAAGGAGTAGGGCACTGGCCCCATATGCCAGGGGTGGCAGGTTCAAACCCAGCCACCAAAAAAAAAAAAAAAAACAATTTGGGCGGTGCCTATGGCTCAGTGAGTAGGACATGGGCCCCATATCCTGAGGGTGGCAGGTTCAAACCCGGCCCCGGCCAAACTGCAACAAAAAAATAGGTGGGCGTTGTGGCAGGCACCTGTAGTCCCAGCTACTTGGGAGGCTGAGGCAAGAGAATCACCTAAACCCAGGAGTTGGAAGTTGCTGTGATCTGTGACACCACGACACTCTACCAGGGGCAATAAAGTGAAACTGTTTCTAAAAAATAAAAAATAATAAAATTAAATGTTCTGTCAACAAAACATAAATTTGGCCAATTAATTAAGTTACATGAGATTGAGCTTTGGGGTATAAATGAAAAGACCTGGGTCCATGTCTCACCCATTTCATTAGATATATCTAGCTAGACTGTGATTTGCCCTTATAGTATTTAGTAATTAAAGCCAGGCCTGCTAATTCTCAGGCCCATGTTTCCCTTCTACCACATGGCACATTGCCTTTCCTATATACTACTATTTTCTATAACTTCATAACTTTTTCGTAGGGAAATGACTTTACTCCTTTACTTGACAAATATTTTTGAAGTTCCTGCTGAGTGCCAGGCCCTGCACAGGGTTTTGTTTGTTTGTTTTTTGAGATGGAGTCTCATTCAGTCACCCTGGCTGAGTGCCTTGGCATTGTAACTCACAGCAGCCTCAAACTCTTGGGCTCAAGTGCTCCTCTTGCTTCAGCCTCCCAAGTATTAGGCGCCAACCACAACATGTGGCTGTTTTTAGAGACAGGGTCTCACTTTTGCTCAAGCTAGTCTGGACCTAGTGAGCTCAAGCAATCCACTAGCTTTGGCCTCCCAAGTGCTGGGATTACAGGCATGAGCCCATGCCCGGCCCCTGCACAGGGGTTTATTCCCTGCCTTGAGCATCTTACCAGCTACTGTGGATGACAGTTGTTTATTAGTTAACGCATGTGCTATTGTATACTTGAAATTTGCTAAGAGAGTAGGTCTTCAGTGTTCTTACCACATATACACCCACAATAAAAGGTAATTATGTAAGGTAATGGATGTGTTAGCTTGATTGGGACATTCATTTCACAGTGTATCTGTATATCAAATCATCACATTACCCAACTTAAATGTATATAATTTTCATTTGTGAATTTTATCACAATAAAGCTGGAAAAACAGTTACAAATGTAATAAATTTTACTAAAGCGTAGTATGGGTAGTTATGGAGGCTTGTAAGGGGGAATTAGCCTTGTTAGGGGAGGAAAACGCCATATCCTCAGGGACATATTCCCCCAAAGAAATGACCTTAAAACTGAGACGTTTGAATTCTACCTCCCATCCTCTGAAATGGCATCCTTACTGACGCCAGCAGTCCAAACTTTTGTCTAGTTTCCTCACATACATATCAAAGGACCACCTCATATATATATTATATATACTTATAAGGGTAGGGCAAAGAACCATTTGTTTCACTGGACCACAAACACAAACTTGGACATTTCTATTAGAACTGAAAAGATCCCGTGGCCTAATGGGATTCTTATTTAAAGGTTTTATTAATTTTTTAAATCTCCCATGAGGATGCCTGTACTCAGTGGTTAGGGCACCATCCACATGCCCAGGGGCTGGTGGGTTCAAACCTGGCCTCAACCTGCTAAAAAAAAAAAAATAGCTGAACATTGTGGCGGGTACCTATAGTCCCAGCTACTAGGGAAGCTGAGACAAGAGAATTGCTTGAGCCCAAGAGTTTGAGGTTGCTGTGAGCTGTGACACTATAGCACTCTACAGAGGGTGACATAGTGAGACTCTGTCTTAGTAAAAAATAAATAAATAAGTCTCCTGTGAGTTGTCTGTATCCATCAGTATCAAAGACGTAAGGAAAAAGAAGCATTTTGTTCATCACCTCTCTAGACTCTAAGTAAGAGTTCTATTTAACAGGGTTTTAAGCCTCCCATGATACCTAAGCTAGTGAAGACAAGAATCACCTTGTTCTTCAGTCCTGTAAGACTGCAGTCGCCAACCCCAGGCTGTGCCCAACCAAGAGCGCAGCAGGAGGTGAGCTGCAGGTGACAAGGCTTCACCTGTTTACAGCTGCTGCCTCCATCACTGGCATTACCCTGGAGCTCCTCCTCCTGTCGGATCCCATCTCCACCCCTGTCTGTGGAAAAATTGTCTGCCATGAAACCAGTCCTGGCCCCTGGTGCCAAAAAGGTTAGGGACCACTGCTATACCAGGTAGTTACCACTGCAGATAGGAGACATTCAAATGTTCTCTTCCTCTTAGATTTATAAACTATTATCACCTTTTTCTGTCAGTCCATTATGTGACTGTAAATCCCTTCCAGTTATTTCCTGTATTACTTAATTACATTAGATTAAAACAAAGACTGGATGAAATTATATGATATCTGAGATTTGCTTCAAAATTATTTAGGTTGGGGTAGTGCTGAATATGGGGTATATAGATGAAACATGATTGGCGAGGAATTCATACATAATTGTCAAAGTTGTGATAAGTACATAGGAGGGGTTATTTTATATTCTCTCTATTTTTAGGTATATATATTTGAAATTAATTTAAAAATTGGGGAAAATAAGCCAAAAACTTACATGCATTATTTTGGTAGGAAATGTTATAAGAGTCTGTTCCAAAAACCTTGGGGATAATTATTTTTCTAAATCTTTAGTAAGAGTAAAGTCTATAACTTTGATAAACAAAAACTGCTTAAATTCCCTTTACTGCCAAAAAGGGAGTAGTTGCTTAGAATACAAAATGACATCTGTTATGATAACTGGTTTGTGGTCTTCACATTCTAACAGGACAACTTTAGCAGGTCTGTGGCTAATTGTAGGCTAGGGCTTCCGTGGTATTTTTAATACCACGTTGATGACAGTGACTAGTGTTGGGAAATCTTTTCAGTCGATACTGACAATGTTAAAGAGTTGATATAAATAACCCTATCCTTCTCTTTGAATGGTAATCAATCATGAGAACTTGTAGAACAGTGATTCACAAGCCAGTTGTGCATCAGAATTACCTGGGGAGCTTTTAACCACTACAGATGCCTGGTTCTACCCCTAGAGATGGAGTTTCGTTTGGCTAAGCTTGGGCTCAGACGTTAGTATTTTCTAAAAGTCTCCTAGGTAATTCTCATGTGTAGCCAGAGTTGGGAGCCTATTTTAAACCAAAATTAAAAGCAGTTTTTCAGCTGTTTGTAGAATCTTTACCCAGCGTGCAATGCTGTCCTTTCCAGTGAATTGGATCACGCATCTGTTCTCTAGTAGAATGTTACCTGGATTCACCGTCATGGTGTAAAGCAGGTTCTATCAGAAGCTGCCTGGTAGTGATTCACTGTCACTGTCAGTGTTGAAGCAAGATATTTTTCTAAACCAGATTTGGATGAAAATTATTTTTTTATTGAGGTAAAAAATACTTAATTTACCAATTTTCATGGTTCAGTGGTAATAAATACATTTAAATTCTTTTTTTTTTTTCTTCTTCATTCTCCAAGCTCCCCTCCCCTTTCTAGCCAGTCTACTCACTATCTTCATATGGTCCATTTTTTAGCTTCCACACCTTAGTAAGAACATTAATGGGCTCGGGGCCTGTGGCTCAAGCGGCTAAGGTACCAGCCACATACACCTAAGGTGGCGGGTGCCCATAGTCTCAGCTACTTGGGAGGCTGAGGCAGGAGACTTGCTTGAGCCCAGGAGTTGGAGGTTGCTGTGAGCTGTGATGCCATGGCACTCTACCCAGGGGGATAGCTTGAGGCTCTGTCTCAAAAAAAAAAAAAAAAAAAAAAAAAAAAGAACATTAATGTTTGACTTTCTGTGCCTGGCTTATTTTACTTAACGTAATGGCCTCTAAGTCCATCCATGTTGCTGAAAATGATAGGACTTCTTTCTTTTTATGGCTGAATGACATTCCATTGTGTATATATGCCACATTTAATTCTGTACCATTCCTCCCTGGATGGGCACTTAGGTTGATTCAGTGATATTTTGGCTGTTGTGAATATTGCTGCAATAAACATGGAAGTCTAGTCATCTTTTCAATATACTGATTTCCTTTCTTTTGGATATACACTGCAGTGGGGGAGTTGCTGGATGATATGACAGTTCTATTTTTAGTCTTTTGAGGAGCCTCCGTACTATTCTCCATAGCAGCTGTACTAGTTTACCTTCCCACCAACAATGTATGAGGCTTCTCCTTTCTCCACATTCTTATCAACTTTGTTTTTGCCTATTTTTTTTTTATATAAACCATTTTAACTGAGTGAGATGATGCCTCAGTCTAGTTTTCAGTTGCGTTTCTCTGGGTGTTAGTGGTGTTAAGCATCTTTTTAATATACCTTTTGGCCATTTGTTCAGATATTTTGGCATTTTTATAATCAGATTATTTGGGGGTTTTGCTGTTGAGTTGTTTGAGCTCCTTATATATTCTGGTTATTAATACCTGGTCAGGTAGATGATTTTGTAAATATTGTGTCATATTCTGTGGGTTGTCTCTTCACTTTGTTGATTGTTTCCTTTGCTGTGCAGAAGCTTTTTGTTTTGACGTAATCCAGTTGTCTCTTCTTGCTCTAGTTGCCTGTCCTTTTGAGGTCTTACATGAAAAGTCTTTGCTCAGACCAATGTCCTAGAGCATTTCCCCAATGTTTTCTTCTCATGTCATAGTTTCTGGTCTTAGATTTTAGTTTTTAATTCGTTTCAATTTGATTATTGTGTATAGTGAGAGACAAGAGTCTAGTTTCATTTTTCTGCATGTTGTTATCCAGTTTTACTAGCACCATTTATTGACATCATCCTTCTTCCCTATTGTACGGTCTTGATGTCTTTGTCAAAGATGAGTTGGTTGTAAATGCATGGATTTATATTGGAGTTCTCTTTTCCCTTGTTCTGTGTGTCTTATTTTTGTGCCACTACCATACTATTTTGGTTACTATAGCTTATGCCTCCAACTTTGTTCATGTTACTCAGGGTTGCTTTGGCTATTGGGGGCCTTTTGTAGTTCCATATACATTTTAGGATATTTTTTCTGTTTCTGTGAAGAATGCCACTGATATTTTGCATTGAATCTATAAATTGCTTTGGACAGTACTGTCATTTTAACAATATTAAGTCTTCTAATCCATGAACATGGAATATCTTTTCTTTTTGTGTGTGTCTTCTTCTATTTCTTTCATCTGTGTTGTATAGTTTACCTTGCAAAGACCTTTAATTTCTTTGATTATATTGATTTCTAGGTATTTCATGTTTTTGTAGCTTTTTCAGTGGGATCACTTTCTTGATTTCTTCTTCAGAGTATTTGCTGTTGATGTATATGAATGGTGATTTTGTATGTTGATTTTGTATCCTATGACTTTACAGAATTTGTTTATCATGTCTAGTTATTTTTTGGTGGAGTCTTCAGGTTTTTCTATGTATAAGATCAGAATCATATGCAAACGAGGCTGATTTCACTTCTTCTCCAGTTTGGATGCCCTTTATTTCTTTCTCTTGCCTAATTCCTTTGGCTTAAAATTCTATCTTGACACTAAAGTCTATTTTACATTTCATCAGTGATGAATCAAGGTATTTTTCTAAATCTATATGAAGTTCATGTTATATTTCAAGAATATGCTTTTTCAATGTTTTCTATCAAGTATTACCATTTTCATTTTTGAATTGTCACTCAGACAATATTAAGTATATTCTTTTAGTGTCTGTGCTAGAAATTACTATTTTGTGTTGATAAACACTTTTCCCTTTCCCAATTCATTCTTCATTTCTCCCTAGAAGCAGGGAAACAGGATGGTACTAAGGAACAAGACAGTTGCCATTTTAAGTGTGAAAATATGTCAGAGGGAACAGCAGGTACAAAGGCTCTAAATCTAAAGCAGGAGCAGGCCTGGTATATTCATGTAATATTCAGCTTGCTGGTGAGGCAGGAGAAATGAGCAGAGGCAAGAGTGGAAAGACAACATGGCAGAGAAATAGAGGTAGGGGTAGAGGTTGGGTAGGGTGCAGATTTTTATTGTGTGTATATATACACACACACAGTATTTAGTATCGTCTGTGCTTGATTTATAGAAAATACCATGCTTACTTTCTTTTATTCAAAAGTATGATAAGCAAAATAAGTAAATCTAATTTATTCATTTTAACACTTACTTAGTATTTTATAAATGGGCCATGATTTTTCCCCTATTATAGCCAGTGTTGCATTAATAATCTTCATATACATTTCCTCATATATAAGCGAGAGAGTCTTTTTAGGCTTTGTATCTAGAGTAGAAAAGCTGGGCTGTTTTTATGCATTTTCAGCTTTCTTAGATACTGCCAAATTGTTGTTCAGTTGCTCACATCAACAGGGTGTTAAAGGCACTATTTCGTCCTGTCCTCACCATCCGTAGTATTGCTAGCCTTTTATTTTGGCCAGTCTGATGGAGTGAATCATTGTTTTTATATTATATTAATTTCCCAGATTACAAGTAAGATTGAGCTCCTTTTCAAAGTTTATTGACCATTTCAACTTTGCTCCTCAATAAATTGCCTGCTCATGTTCTTTGTTATTTATTCATTGGATGATATTTTCTTACTGATTTATGTCACTTTTTAATTTAGGGTGATCTTTCTGAATGTTTCCTGTTAAAATAAGTCATCTACAGAGTATCTTTTTGCCTTCAGTGGCTAAAAGATAGGATTCATTTCTGATTTTTTAAAACTTAAGTTTTCTTTAATAAAGACCTCATCTTCTCATTTGTTAAGCCACCTCTCATGTCTGTAAGTTATGGATTATGACATCCCTTAATTTCCTGCTGCCAGCCTAGCATAGGAAGGTGCAAAAGATGCAGTAAAATTAAAGTAAAATTCAAATCAGAAATCACATACCTTAAGCTGGGCACAGAGATTTGTACCTGTAATCCCAACTACTAGGGAGGCTTAAAGCAAGAGAGTCACTTGAGCCCAGGAGTTAAAGGTTGTAGAATGCTATGACTGTACCTGTGAATAACCACTGCATTTGAGTCTGGGCAACATATTAAGACCTTGTGTCAAAAAATATATATACATGTGCATATATATGTACATATATATATGTATAGTTAGTTTTAATAAAATGTTTGACTGGAGAAAGCATAGAGAATGTTGGGGGAGGTGCAACATCCACTATGCATGTGGTTTATTAAAACAATATAATTGTTAATAATTTCCCACATTTTTCCCATCATTTCATCTTGTCTAGTAGTAATATC
Organism: Galagoides demidoff; assembly: GCA_963574575.1. Lineage (NCBI taxonomy): Eukaryota > Metazoa > Chordata > Mammalia > Primates > Galagidae > Galagoides > Galagoides demidoff. The sequence continues at coordinate 4,872 of CAUYQV010156803.1, read as the reverse complement.
ATTTGAGATTGTCCTTATCAGATACTGAATATCAAGCCACATTATTATACTACTGACTCTTGCCTGTAAAATATAGCAAATATTAAAAAAAATTAGTGCTTCTTTGATTATAAATCTGATTTTATCTAGAAAGAGAAGGTTCATTTACTTAAATGTAGCAATCCTTGGGTAAATTTTATCTTACTGTCTTTCAGGTTAACAAATAGAAATATTATACACAAACCTGCAGAGTGGACTTTAATTGCTATAGTGTTGCTGTCATTGTAAGTACTCTTTAGATTTTTAACTCTAAACACTAAATATGAAGAATTTTGATTTGGAAAAGCAGAGTTATTCACTAATTTTATACACTGCCATAGAAAATATTATGCCTGTATTTTCTGCCTTATTTTCCTTTCCTATATAATAAAATTATTTTATATAAAATGATATGCCATATTTTGATAAACCAATTATTTTCTTTATGTCTTTTACCATCTTTTCTTCTGAGGACCTTATTCTTCACACTGTTATCTTCTTTTGAAAGAGAATATTTTATTTTGGCTCATACAGAATAGTCCTTTAGTTTCTTTCTTTTTTTTTTATTGTTAGGGATTCATTGAGGGTATAAGATGTGTCACACACTGAGACCCCACCCCCCTCTCTCCTTCCCTCTTTAGTTTCATTTTTATAGTCTATTTCATTAACATTGAAAGGGCTTCATTATTTTACATCTGTTATATTTACTTATCTTATGCTATTTCATTTTTCTGCAACACACTTTATATTAATCAGAAAACTTTAATTTCAAGCTAACGTGCATTTTAAAATCTAACAGATTTAAAGGAACTAAGATAGATGCTTACTATAAAACATTTACTATTCATTACTTTCTAAGAACCACTAGTGGTTTCTAAGGCTGTCTTTCAATAGGGATAAAACCATTTAATATGTGTAGTGTTTTTCAGCTTGAATTGCAAAAGTCTTCTTTTGAGGACCATTCATTACTGCGTTACTGTTACTGCCTGGCACTTGCTAGGTCAGTGAAACCCACAGGACGCTGAAAACTTATGAGATACTCACAGGTCAAGAAGTGTTAGGAGTCAGCCTCAAAGCACTTCCACCCTGCTTTCTCTTTCTTTGATATTACTTCAGTCTGACATGTTATTCTGGCTTTACTGTCCCGAGGAAAGCTGTCCTGAGAAGCATTAGAGTAGGCTTCAGTGAGCCGGCATCTGTGTCACCCAACCAGATAGAACTCACATGATTCATTAAATCATAACACAGAAAATAACTTTACTTGAATGCCCTGATATAAATTTTTTATCAACCATAAGAACAAATCTTTTGTCATTTCTACTATTCTGTGTTCCAGCTGAATTGGTAATTTGTGAAACAGATCTTATGAATTTTTTAGACAGTTCTTCCCATTTTATGAAATTTGTAAATATTTTGATCACTGGCAAAGAAAATATCATTATCTCTGCCTAACCACCATATCATGTGCCTGCTAACCAACCCTCATAGACAGCTGTTTAACTTGTATTTTGGCAATTTATTATTCTAAAGGGGAAGTAACTTTTTGGTTGACAAGTCAGAGGCCTAGGCCCATTAGTAATCTCAGAATCTTGCTTTCTGAGCCAGCGACTACAAGTATTATCTTCATGAGCAGCTGCTCACTGAGGACATGGGAAATCCTGCTTTTTTGTATTAAACTGTTTGCATGTCTTCTCCAAAATGTATAGCAAGGAACAAAAAAAGTATGTAAAATTAAATAATAAAGGCTACCATTAAAATTTCTTATGATTATTCCTTTCAAAACTAAACCTCTAGTGTTTGATTTTAACAGAGGCACCCATGTGGGACAAAATATTGAAAGCTTTGCTTGTCCTTTTAATTAAGTAATATTTGACTTCCCTAACTTTGGATTTAATATAGAGAACCTTTATTTCAGAGGTCAGTGACCCATAAAAATAGTAACTTAGCTGAATTTAAGAAGAGGGTGGGCTTGTACGTATCTTAGGTATGTTGTGTGTTTGACATTGTACAGTCACTCTTGAAGTTATAGCAATAAACGCTTTCCTTTTGGAATTTGCCTTGCATTCTTTTCCATTATGCTATAATACCGAGAGCTAGAGCTAGGCTTCTTTCTCCTAGTCTTTGGTTCTTTTCATAACTGGCAACTGAAATCCTTTGCAGATAGGCCCCTTTGGTTTCTTTTAAAATCTTTGGTTACAAATAATTGCGATTTGGTTGTTTGTACCCTCACAATAACCTAAAATCAATAAAATAAAATAAAATAATTCTTTGGTTACTGTAGACACCCAGGCAAATGGTACTTCCTAGTCGTTTGAAATCTTATTTTCTCTTCATTCTCTCTAACTTTTGCGATAGGCTCTTTGTACATCTTTTTCATTCTGTATTTACATTCCATTTCTTCATTAGCCAGATCTCCTTATTCTTTTGATCATCAGCTTTCTAAGACTTCTGTCTCCTATACCCATATTATTTTATTTCTTATTTCCTCTTTTCTCAGAAATTCCTTTTAGCTTTTCATATTTCTCTCCCCAGGGGGAATCTGTGGCTCAAGTTATACCCCTTCATCCCAGCTTTGTCTTTTTTTTTTTTTTTTTTTTTTCAGTTTTTGGCCAGGGCCAGGTTTGAACCCGCCACCTCTGGTATATGGGGCTGGTGCCCCACTCCTTTGAGCCACAGGTGCCACCCCCAACCTTGTCTTTTTATCACCCTTTTACAGCAAATATTAGTATGTAAGTTCGGGATAAAATTAAAAGATATGTGCTAAAACTAATCCCACTGACCTCTATAAAGTATAATTATATTTCCACCCCTCTATGTTCTTCCTTACAGTTTCATAATTAGTTTTTAGAGAAGACATTTTGTCATTGGGGAAAGAAAAAGCAGGCATGAGGGCCAGAGTTGGAAAGCCTTACAGTGAAAAATGTGAAAACTTCAGATGCCCCAAAATACATGTACATAAAAAGGGAAAGGGGTCAGGAGGCGCCTGTGGCTCAAAAGGGTAGGGCACTGGCCCCATATACCTGAGGTGGCGGGTTCAAACCCAGCCTCCGGCCAAAAAAAAAAAAAAAACAAGAAAGGGGGAAACATATGCATATGTATTTGTGGAATAGGAACCCCACCTTTCAGCTTTTAAGCTTATTGCCACTAAGACTGAATTTAGGTAGACATGGGAGTATCTTTTCTTTATAATAATTATTCTGTGATTCAGAAAACCTTCACATCTCTCAAATTTCCAATAGAATTTTTTAAGTCATAATTTGTTGGCATTTCTAGAATTCATTTAAAAAAAACTTCTTCTAAGTCTTTCTAGCTAGGAAAAAGGTTCTGAATGGCAGTTGTAGCTACTGAATGTGACTATAATAAGGTGTGTTCAGTTTATTATGACAGTAGTACTGTTGTTTATGAATATTGCAGAATTTTGTTATTACTAGCATTTAACTCTTGAAAGCTATTTTCAAAATTCCTCATGTGAATGCTTAGAAAAGGATACACACACACCCTACATATAATTGTATTCATGTTGCTGAATTAGCTCAAGTCTCTCTCTTGGTAAAGGAGAAAAAAATGAACATTTAACTAAAATGTTCAGAACAACAGAAATAAGGCTAACTCTTGAATTTTCACATCTTTATTCTTATAAATAAATAAGGTATTTCGGTAGCATATCATCTCCTGGTAACTTCCATTGTACTTTTACAGATGTATTAACACTAAAATATTTGGACACAGCATGTAATATATTAGTGTATACAGATGGGAATTTTATATTCATATAATCTCATATGAATTTTAAATTCATATAATCCCATACAATTTTACATTCATATAATAGTTGAATACAGTGGTACAGAGGATCATTGTACACTCAGTGGAATGCAGTTATATATAAAAATACATCATGACACATTCTCACTTTCTTTGAATGTCTTACTGATTCCATAGGACCTAAATTGCTGTTGTGATTGCAGTATTTATTGGTATTTATACTGTATATTTAACTTACTAACAATAGCACATGAAAAGTCCTTTTAAAACATGCCAGGCTCTGTGGCTCACACCTGTAATCCTAGCACTTTGCGAGGCTAAGGTGGGTGGATTGTTTGAGTCAGGAGTTCAAAACCAGCCTGAGCAAAAGTGAGATCTCTGTCTCTAAAAAAAAAAAAAAAAAAAAAAAAAAACAAAATAGTTAGACTTTGTGGCAAATGTCTGTAGTCCCCGGTAATTGGGAGGCTGAGTTAAGAGGATCACTTGAGCCCAATAGTTGGAGGTTGCTGTGAGCTATGATGCCACAGCACTCTACCCAGGGCAACAAAGTGAAATTCTTTCTCAAAAACAAACAAAAAAGACCTTTTAAAACAGAGCTTAAACAGTATGCATTTGTTTAACAAGAAGGTAATGTCCCTTTAGTCCTCTAATTTTTATTGAACATTATAAAGATTCTCAGGCACTACTTACCTGTAGCATAACATCTGTAATAGATAATTGATTGACCCAATGTTTTTTAAAGACTGATAGACATGCACTGAAAGTAACCTAGTAATTGATGAGATTTATTGCCTCAGCACTTGGCAAAATTACAAGTAATTTTGATCTCAGTTGAACTCTATTAGATTTTACTTTTATATCAGGTTTTATTCCTGGAAAAGGTAGTATATGTTGAAATAATAAAAAGTTGAATCAAATTTTCCCAAATAAGTGTGCCCTAATAAGCTTTTCTGGCACATGGGCTGTACAGAAAGGAACTGAGGCCAGTCAAGCTGCTGCGTGAAAGCCTTCTACGTGGCTTGTCCTGGCTGCCAGTTTGGTGTGGACCGTGGTTCAGCATGAGCACGGTTCCCTCTTATGTCGCAGACT
>CAUYQV010156800.1:0-27567 GCA_963574575.1 Galagoides demidoff | reverse complement strand
TGATTATATTACCATTTGACTTAAATGTCAAATTTTAAATACTTCAAGCATTCCTATCCTTATAGTGAAAAACTACTACTTCCTAGCAGGCCCAGGAACCTTAAGACTATAAGTCAACTGTAAAGTCTGACTTGATTTGGCTTCCTAGTCTCAAGAAGCTTTTACAGCTGAGATTTCTACACAATCTATTTCTCTCTCTTCTGTATATATGTGTGTGTATGTGTGTGTGTATGTTATATATATGTTTATGTTTCCAAAGAAAAACTATAATATGCTTGTTATTATATTGTAGTTCTGTACATTGTTGCCAAATTCCTCTAGTTTCTCTAATTGAACTTTCTTTATAAAATTACTATAATTGGAACTGCTCTGTCCTAAAGCCCTAGTAACTAAAACTAGATAATTTTTAAGGAATGAGTTTCATGCTTGATGTATGAGTCATACAGAAAGTTCACCAAACCACCTGATACCATAAACAAAGACATCCAAACTGCCAACCAAGACAAGAAGTTGACATTTTCTGTTTATAAACAGCTTTTCTTGAGACATTGGAACAAGACTTCCTATCGTAACAAGTCTCTTACACCCATTAATGCCATCTTTTCCATTTGGCAGAATAATATTATAATTAAATTTCACAATCAATAACTACTGTAGGTAACTTGACAAAAATTTAACTTAAAAAGAAATCATTTCAGTTCATTCAGTAGGAAACATTGACAATATCCCTAACAATTTTTTGTTCAAATTGTACTCGTGGTCCCTTTTGTAAAGTTGGCATTCTCTACTTTAATTTAACCTAGTTATAAATTGCAATTCAGTGGCTACAAGTTCACCAGCTATGTCTGGACTCTTTGATCTACTCAGTTGGTTACTTTCACAATTTGGATTATGGTTTAGAACTATCATTCAAACTGGATTCATTTTATATATATATATGTATATATATATATATATATTTTTTTTTTGAGGCAGAGCCTCAAGCTATGCCCCTGGGTGGAGTGCTGTGGCATCACAGCTCACAGCAACCTCCTACTCCTGGGCTCAAGTGAGTCTCCTGCCTCAGCCTCTCAAGTAACTGGGACCACAGGCACCTGCCACAATGCTCGGCCATTTTTTAGTTGCAGCCATCATTGTTGTTTTGGCGGGCCCGGGATGGATTCAAACTCGCCAGCTTAGGTGTATGTGGCTGGCGCCTTAGCCACTTGAGCTACAGGCACCGAGCTGATTCATTATATTTTTGCTGATTATTTTTTGTACCTTGATTTGTAAGCTTTTTTCTTATTGCCTGGCTAATCTTTATAAAACTCACCTTCCTAACAGGATAATGTTAGTTCAATGCCTCAAAGTGGTTGCTGATACCTATGAACTGATAAGATGGAATTCAATGCTGGATTCTAGACAAAACTGCCCTAAAAACATTTTTTCCTTTTGACCTCTATGTTACTTAAATATGACTTAAGTCCCTGATGTAGACCACCATACCTTCCCCACAATGTGGAACAGAGACAACTGGGACAGGTCGAATCTGGCACTAAGGGATAACTAATTAATCCTAATTTCAAAACGGTTGGTTAGTGACGCTTTCAAAGAAAGATTTCTCAAAGGAGAAATGTGAAAGTTGAACATAAAAATTGTGTTATTCTTGTAATTCAACTAATACAGAGTCAAGAAGCCAGGAAAAAAACACGCAAGGTACAAAACATTACTCCAAGAACATAATTCTCTGCAAGCTTGAATGCTGAAATTGCTTATTGTAATCTAAAACCAGTTATAGCTTGGAGATAACTGCAAATCTAGGACTAAGTTTTCCCACTGCCATAGCTCACTGGTCAGAGCTTATTAGCTCCCCAAAGCCTTTACTGTCAATGAACTTTGAGTAATACATAGTATTTCTCCTTTTTCATAGAGCCTCTAACCACCTCTTTCTTCTTCAGACATACTGAAGACCTCCCCGGTCTGTGTGTATGCCCTGAATTGCAATTCTTTCTTCCCAAATACAATGTTCAATTTAGAGATTCATCTCTACATTTTTATTTTGACTTTGACACAGTTGTATGTATGAGATAGATTTTATTAGCAATCTTCATTTTATAGATGATAAAATTGAGGCCCAGAAAGATTCAGTTGTTTGCCTAAGCTCACAGAACTAAATATGAGCACCAACATTCAAACTTTAGAAGTCTGGCTGCAGATTATGCTCTTAAACCACTATACTTGGGAAGTAGATAAGCAACAGCCCAGTTTAGCAGTGTTTGAGATATTAAGAATCCCAGTAAAGATGCTGAATGCCCATATGTGAACTTAGAGTTTGGCAGAGAGGTTAGGACTATTGAAATAAATCTGATTATTCTTTTCTTTTTTTTTTTTTTTTGAGACAGAGTCTCACTTGTCATCCTTGGTAGAGTGCTCTAGCATCCTAGCTCACAGCAACCTCAAACTCTTGTTGGGCTCAAGTGATTCCTTTGCTTTAGCCTACCGAGTAGCTGGGACTACAGGCACCCACCACAATGCCCAGCTATTTTTAGAGATGGGGATCTCACTCTTGCTCAGGCTAGTCTTGAACCTATGAGCTCAAGCAATCCATCCGCCTCAGCCTACCAGAGTGCTAGGATTATAGGCATGAGTGACCGTGCCCAGCCTAAATCTAATTATTCTGATCATTATAGATGGTGTGTAAAGCCACTTGATTGTATGAAATCACCTTAAGAGCATGTGTCAGAGAGGAAAAGCAGATTTCACAAAAAGAAAATGTACTAGTAGTTGCCTGGTGTTGGCGTGATAACTGAAATTAGCCATAAATGAGCAAGAGGGACCTTACTGGGATGAAATGTTCTAAGGCTGGATTGTGCTGATTATTGCAGAACTCTGTAAATTCACTAAAATCATCAAAGCACACACTTTCTGCAGTGTTGCAGAAGCTGGGTGGAAAGAATCTTTCAGGAAGGAAGTGGTTAGTTGTTTTGAAAGCCCTGAGTGTTTGCTGAAGAAAGATAGAGGCGGAGTAGCTGCTGGATTTGGGAGAGAAGGTCATGTTGACTTTGCTGGGAGCTGTCCCTGGGAGGGCTGGGCATGGAAGCATAATCAGAACTGTCTGGGAAGGGAAGTTGTAGAATAGGAGTGTCCAACCTTTTGGCTTCTCTGGGCTACATTAGAATACTTGTTGTCTTGGGTCACACATTAAATACACAAACACTAAAGAAAGCTGATGATCAAAAAAAGTCTGTGATTAATTTTCATGATATCCAATACCACAGATACACAAAAAAGTCCTCACATAATAACTCTAGGCTGTGGCTCATTGAAAAAGAGTCTTTTAAAATCATCCAGCAGGTCCCAAGTTTGAGATCATTAATATGGAAGATTCACATATCTAAGTAATAAAATATCTTTGTTTTTTTGATTTTTTTAATTATAAAAGTAAAAGAAAAGTGGGCAACAAAGAACTAGTGGGACATTTGAAATTGTATTTGAGGAACTAATGCATCAATATCTGATTCAATAGAAGTGGTTTCAATTCTCTGTGAATTCTCAAGGTGCTCATCAGACACTTTGGTTCTAACTTTACTCTTAATGTGCTTCATTCTTGAAAATAGTTGCTTGTATTTAAAAAAAAAAAAAGAAAATAGTTGCTTGTAAATGTAGGCGCTGCCAAAAAGCAATGACATGAATAAGGCATGCTTGTGGAGAGAGTGATATTTATTGCTGGGAAAATATGACCTATGAATGCCCCGTAAAGAGGCGTGATCAAATTTTTAAGTTGAATGACAGATTGCAGCTTTGTGCATTTCCATTTGAAAATTGGCAGGTAACATATATGTAGAATGAAAAAGGAGTCACAAATGCACCAAAGTATTATTTTCCCAGAAATATTGAAATCTGTTGTTAAATTCTGGTATCAAGTGGAAAAGCAAGGCTGCATATTTTTTGCTGTTTATGGAACTGTGTTCAGCCAACATGTTTGCCTTAATTGGAGCTTGCCATAGTTTCAGTTTTATTTGGAGCACTGTTGTGGTTTGAAACATTGTATTGATAAGTTTGTTTTCTCCTGGAAGACACATTTAATAAGTGGTTAAATCCACAAAAATGCTAAATCTGTAAGCCAGTTTTCATTATCACCTTCTGGCACAAATTTGTTTTTTTGTTTGCTTTTTAAATATGGACTGCTTCACGAATTTGCGCGTCATCCTTGCACCGGGGCCATGCTAATATCTGTATAATTCAAATTTTAGTATGTGTGATGCCGAAGCCAGCACAAATTTGGTTTTTTATAACATGTCACAAATCATGAAATCTTTGCAACATTTGGCCTTGACTTACCTATCTTATTTCCCAAAAGTTAATGATGTCACCATAGTCAGCATCAATATGTCTAAGGAATTCCTGGAATTGGCAATGATTCAATCCCTTGATCCTTATTAAATTCACAGTCTTGACAATTCACATGACCTTATCCAGTTTTAAAGCTTTTGCACATAAATTTTCTTGATGTACCATATATGCAGTGATACTTTATCAAGCCTGAGTTTGCGGTGGTAATTGGCATTGTGCCTGTCTTTTACCTATCATCACTGGGATGCTATCAGCAACTATGCCAGACGTATTGATAATGGACAAAGAAAATAGCTTTAACATATTTTTATTGCTTCATGTGAATCTCTTGATTTAGTTGTGTCTTTTAATGGCATTAAGGAAGCCATTTCTTCAGTGACATGATGTGTCTATCATCAATACCTCTAATAAAAATGGTAAGTTGAGTCGGATTTGTAGTGTCAGTGCTGTCATTCATCACCAAAGTGTACAATTTAAAATTAGTAGCTTTATTCTTCAGACTTCTTTCAATGGATTTTCAAATTCCTTCAATTGCCTGGCTATAGTCTGGTGAGAAAAACTGATTTTAGAAATATCCCCCTTCCCCACTTTATTCAGGGCAAATTATATCTGCCATATTCTCCGTACTTAATAAACTCACAATCAGAAAATGGTTTTGGTTCTTTTGGTATTAACTATGCTACCACATAACTAGCTTTTACAATGGAATCTGTCTGAAGAGTTATAATTAAAAATAAAATTTGTTAAGGGTGGTGCCTGTGGCTCAAGGAGTAGGGTGCCGCCCCTATATACCGGGGTGGTGGGTTCAAGCCCAGCCCTGGCCAAAAACTGCAAAAAAAAAAAAAAAAAGTTGAGAAGACAGACTTTTTTTTCAGTTCTCCTATTTTGTCCTATGACACCATCCTTCACATGTGTTGAATTTGACAGCATATTTTTGCATATAATGCCTTTTCAAATGGTAGTCTTTGAAAATTTACACAGATTCTCTACAAATTATACAGAGTAGCTTACTATTCATCTATACATCTGTCTACTATTCATTGAATATTCTTCCTTCCTCTGTAATTATTCTTTTTTCAGGTTCCGTTTAGGTCCTTTGAGATGCTGTAGATACCATGCTGGGATTACAAAAACAATAATAGATAAAGGACTATATATTTTTTTATTATGAAAATCAATTGATGAGAAAATAGAAAGTAAGGTCCTTTCTATTCTTGGTGCCCAAAGCAGAGTGAGGTGAACAGCCAATTGTAAAGTATGGTGGGCGATGTGTGAGGCACCGCTGAGGTGTGAAACTACCTTTAATAATCAAATAAGAATGTGTATCTGACTTCTAAGTAACATTAAATACCTAATGTTGCAATTGTAGATTGAAATATTATTGATAATCATAGCCTCACCAAGTCACCATGAGAACACATAACATCTCAAGATTTCAGTTTGACTCTCTGTGCTTGAAAAATAACGCTGGAAGCTACATACCACCATAAAACTGAAGCCACACTTGCCTACAAATAGTGAGAGCCTGTATCTGTTTATTTTATGTGACATTGTGACATGACATTGTTATCTACAAAGTTCACGTTCAAGAACTACACAATCAAGTTCATGTTTTAAGAAAAAAATCACACAAAAATCTCATGTTTTAAGTAAGTGTACAATTTTGTGTTGGACCATATTCATAGCCATCCTCAGCCACACATGGCCCATGTTTCAAGTTACAAACATCCGATTGGTTTATGACTCACACTTACGAATGGAGGCCACTATATGTAATAGGTAAAGGTAGCTAGTCCACCTTATGTGCAAATTCATCTTAAAAACAAACCCACAGAACCCATCTTGTTCATGGGGACTGCCTATATGTATTAAGTTTGCCTCAGTTTTTTCCTTGATGTTTATATTCCTTTGATCTTTCAATATGTTGAAATTTAAAATTTCTTTTTTTATTTTTATTTTTTATTAAATCATTAACAGTATACATGAACACATTTATGGGGTACAATGTGCAAATTGATATACAATGTGGAAAGCTTACGTCAAACTTGCTAACATAAACAATACCTCACTTATTTGTTGTGGTAAGACATTTATCTCTTAATAGTTTTAAAATGTACCATTGCATTAAGCACAATAGATGAGGTCCCACCAAATACCCTCCCTCGTCCCAGCCTCCCCCCTCCCCTCCCCTCTCCCACCTCTTCCCTCTTTCTTTCTGGCCTATAGTTTTGTTTTATCATTCATGTGAAAGTGTAGGTGATTATATATCGGTTTCATAATAGTATTGAGCCTTCCTTCAATGAAACTCTTTTGATCATGTGACATTTTAAAAAATGCATGGCTGGGTCCCTGTTTCCATTATTTTATTTTAAATTATTAAGTAGTACTCATAAAATATTGGCTTGTAGTTTCCATGTTGTTATTTTCAGAATTTCTTATCAAGCTTGTTCTGGCTTTTTAAAGACTGTTTGGATGTCCTCCTTTATATTTCTTTCCTCTTTCCTTTGACTATTTGTTTGATTTTGGTTCTTACATGCTGACACTCTTTCAAAGGGTGGTTGATCAAGCAGTCAATTATTTACTTTTATCTACTTGCTAACTATATCAGTACAACCCATTCATTGTGGATTTGTGAAAACAAGAATCTATAAAGAAGAAAATAAGGCTCGGCGCCTGTGGCTCAAATGGCTAAGGCACCAGCCACATACACCTAAGGTGGTGTGTTTGAATCCAGCCCGGGCCTGCCAAAACAACAATGACAGCTGCAACCAAAAAAATAGCCGGGTGTTGTGGTGGGCACCTGTGGTCCCAGCTACTTGGGAGGCTGAGGCAGGAGATTTGCTTGAGCCCAGGAGTTGGAGTTTGCTGTGAGCTGTGATGCCATGGCACTCTACCCAGGGGGATAGCTTGAGGCTCTGTCTCAAAAAAAAAAAAAGAAAGAAAAGAAAATTACCCATAATACCACCAAGTGCATAGAAGATAATTTCATAAATAAATAATGAATCTAAGACAGTGTTGATTTTAGACAGAGGCTAATTTAAAATGTGAAAAATGTATACATTAGAATCAATGAAATATAGTATATATATGCACACACATATGTACATAATTGGAATCACAAACTTCCATAAAATGCCCCAAATTCTAAGAAAGCATTTTTTCTACATTCCTAATATTTTTCTGAACATTAGCTAAGTCATTTTCCAAGATATTGAATATATTTTAAAGGTTTACTGGTTGTGTTTCTCACAATGTAATAATTTCACATTTGTATTTTTTCTATATTTTTACCTTTTTAAGAATTACTCTGAGATGAATGTCATCATCATATTTATGTATCTTATATAATCCGGAATTATTTCCTTAGGATAGATTCTATAATTGTAGATACTGCCTTAAAGGTTGTACGTCTTAAGGATGTGCTTCATGTTACTGCAAAATTGTTTTTTAGGGAATGTCTTTCAATTTATATTTCAATTGGCTAGACATAACGCCCATTTGAAAGTGCACATTTTCACCCTTTAATATTTTTTCTTTCTTCCTTTTTCCCTCCTTCCCTCTTTTCCTTCTTTCACTTCCTTTCTCTCTTTCTCTCTCTTATTCTTGCTAGTTGATATGTAAAAAATGATATATTGTTAGGCATTCATTCACTTGTTGGCAAGTATAAAAGATTTATTTTAATTTTCAGGCTTCTCAGCTATAAAAATTTCTTCTTTGGTGAACTGTCTTTTAAGATCATTTGCCTTTTTTTCAGGGTTTAAACAATTGCACATTGGTTGACCTCTTAAAATGTTAAATATTTATTTTATTTATTGAAAACGCTTTTTCTAGTTTGCTATTTGTTGTAGTTCTGTGGATGGTAATTTTAACATGCTAAAGTATTAAATCCTTACATAGTCATTATATCTTTTTTTACTTTCAACTTTTTTTTAACCTTGGGAAATAGTAAATTATTTACCAGAGCTCCAACAAGGCTCATTGGAAGAAGGTTAAACTGAAACAATTACCTGAAAACATTTTTCTAAAGGTAATGTACAGCATTTGTTCAAAGTTTCTTGTTGTCAAACCCAGGAATCTATACTATTTCACAACAATCCCAAGTGGTATCTCTAAGACTTGAATAAAGTCAAGTTTGGAAAGCTTAGCAGATTTCATCAGGCACAGAATATTAAGGGCCAAGTTAAACCCAGAATTTCCTGAATATAAAGCTGATATTTTAAACCAATCTACCATATCTCTGCTGAAAGATATGTATGAGCCAAAAGTTCAAAGTAATAACAATTTAAAAAATTTTATATTGATACTTCAATTGTTAAAAGCAACTTTGTTTTCTATCAGACATATATAGGTATAGCAGATATTTATTGAAATCTGAAATGTACTAAACACTGTGGTAGATGCTGGTGATACAGAGAAAAAGAAAGCACGTTCATTTTTGGGAAATAGTTCAGAGCAAAACAAGCAAAAATCAGATAAACGAATGATTACCTAACAGATGGTATGCCTAAAGTATTCAGAAAAATGAGGAACTGGCTCTGTGTATGTGCCATGCCCTAACTTCACAGGAACTCTTCCCCTGATCTCTGAAAACCTTTGTCAGTCTTAAGCAAATCTACCCTAGAACTTGAGATTACCTTCCTTAGATGACCACAGCTTTTGTGCTTTGGTCTCAGGCATTTACTTAATACCTTTATATAAACTGCTCCCTCTACTCTCAATATGCACTCACTTTTCTGAGCAATAATCTGATGCTGAGTGCCCTTTGGACAGGAACAGAGCAGGTGGTTTGGAGCAGAGGATGTTTCTGGGGCTCTCAAATAGACACAAGGTCAACCTGTGTTGGTTCCCATGGTCAAGTTAAAAGGATACTGCCCTTTGTAGATGATGTTTGCTTTGCTCACTTGCTTGAGTTACATATCCATTTCCTTCTGAGGGTCCAGTGAGGGGTTGGAAAACTTACTTCCTAATAGTTAAAATGCTTTACTTTTTAACAACATTGTATAGTGCTTTCATCAGTCATGGTGCCACAGATCTTGATAGGCAAGGCCCTGTGGTCTAGTCACTTGTTTACTCTTAACTCTGCAAAGAGGGATGGTGTGTGGATTAAAAACAGGAGTGTAGGGGAGAGGCAAGATGGCTGATTAGAGCAGCTTTCCACAGAGGCTTCTGTCTAGAAGGAGAGTTAATGGACAGAAGCTTATCAAGTAAGCTGATGGTTTGGAGCTGAGCCAAGAGTGCACATCACCCCTGCTGAGGCAAGCTATGACCCCAAGAGTCCCCTCCCCAATGAGAACAGCTCACAGTGTACTTTCTACAAACAAGCGAGCAGAGTTCAGATCTCCTCCTATTTTATCCCATGGAAGAGACTTGCTAAAAACTGGAACTCCTTCTTCAGAGAGAACCCACTTGTGTGCCTTGGCATTTTCCTGCCAGGCATAAAACTGAACATATACTCTACCCACAATTCTGAACTTCCAGCACTCCTCTCCACTCCTACCCAAAGGTCTGGAAGCCTGTACCCCACAGAGTACGGACTCTTGGGCAATTTCCTGAGAGGTACAGGCAAGGCATGGGCTGCTACAACTCTGTGCTGAATCAGTGGCATGGGTGTAAAGTGGGGACTATGCTGCAAGGGAACCAAGCAGGAGAGGGAGAAATGGTGCTCCACAACAGGAGTGCAGCAGTGGCACTAGTGGGAATAATTGGGCTCACACCCCTGGTGGTATTTTGGAGAAACACTTCCTGTCTCTCTTAGGAACCAGAGGGAGCCAGGCCTCTACTCTGGAGACAGCCACAGGTGGAGCAGATCTGGGATGGAAATGCAGGCCTTGTGAGCAAAGGGTATGCCTGTGGGGATTTCTGCTTGGGTGGGACTCAGAGGGTAATGAGACTAGAATACCCACATACAGAGGTGGCATACTCCCACAGCAGAACTGAGTCAGAATTGCTGTTTTTGTGAGCCCAACATGTAGCAGGTCCCCAGTGAAGCATAGCTGGGACAAGAGGGCACATGGCAGTGGCATCAGCCCAGGGCAGGGCAGGAACTGAGAGCCCTTTGTGAGCTCTAATCACACCCATCCCAACAAAGAGTGCAGCAGAGACAGGGATGCCAGCTCTGAGAATTTGCAAGGCAGCAGTGGCAGGGGCTGGGGCTGAGTTGCAGCTTCTGTGAACTCAAAACGCACCTGGCCTGTGGTGAAACACAGCCAGGACAGAAATGTAAATTCCATGAAAATATAAATGGCAGCAGTACCAGCCCAGGTCAGGGCTGGAACTGAGTGACCCTCCCCAGCTTCCATTGAGCACCTGAGGTAGTCAGGCTTCAGTTCTCCCTGCTGGCTGGTGGCAGAGTGTGGCGGCCTGGCTGAGGAGACATTGATCTCCCTGTGACTGTGTCAGGCACAAACCCCTCACTTATTTGCTCATTGGAGGAAACTGGGCCACAGCCCCACATGGTTACCAGTGATTGGGTATGACGGAGGTGCAAGGTGAGGAAGGAGGCATCAACCTCCCCACAACTAACTCATTTGCTAGGTGGACCTTTCTGACTCCATGGATCACTGGACTAAGCCACACTTGAGTTGCCAGTAGACCCCTGCCATCTAGTTTCTAGAGACCTATTGAACTCTGCCACTTGAGAGTTGGTGCTGACTGGGACAAATGGTTTGGAACTCTTGACCTGGGCCAATCACCCAAGGACCATCCAAGGTGGTACCCTGGTTGTGTTGTAGTGGGAAGGTTTGATTTTCCTCTTCCAGTTGTTGCCTGTGGGGGGCCAGGGTGTCTTAGTTGCTTGTATTTCTCCACAGCTGAGACTTCAACTCAGACTCACTGATTCACTAGGATTGGACAGAGACCAGCTGAATATAAGACAGAGTCACCTAGCCCCACTACACCAAGCAGGTCCCCAGAGTCACAGGCTGTAGTACTGTATGGGTCCTTTGCAAAGCTAAAGGGGAAAAGCTGCAGTCACCAGTCTGAGCTCTCTGGCAAAGGGCTGGTTAATCACTATTCCAAGAGCCCCCAATCCAGTTTTACCTTATTGGCTTATCTAGCCAAATGGTGAAAAATAATCATGGTATGGAATCAGTGGGAAAAACTCTGGCAACATGAATAATCAAAGTAGATCAACTCCCCCAAGGAATGACAAGGAGGACACACCAGAAGATCCCATTCATAAACAAATGGCTTAGATGTCAGAAATTGAGTTTAGAATTTGGATGGCAAATAAGATTAACAGAATGGAAGTAAAATTGGAACTAGAAATTTTAGGAATAATTCAAAAGTTGTTTCAAGAATTTAATGAATTCAAAGACAAAATCACAAGATTTAGACACATTGAGAAAAGAATGTGCAGCCCTTCAAGATATAAGAAATACAGTAGAATCCCTCAGTAACAGAATGGAGCAGACAGAAGAAAAAGAATTTCTGACACTGAAGACAAAGGTTTTGAATGATCCCAAACACGGAAAGAGGAAGAGAAGTGGAGAGCAAAAATGGATCATTCTCTCAGAGATCTATGGGACAATTTCAAGAAAACAAACATTTGCCTTACAGGAATTCCTGAAGGCGACAAGGTTGTTTCAAAAGGTCTACGTGCTCTACTCCAAGAGATAATCGAGAACTTCCCAAACATGCCAAGAGATTCTGAAATTCAGATAGCAGACAGTTTCAGAACCCCAGCACAACTCAACCCAAACAAAGCATCTTCCAGACACATTGTAATTAAATTTGTCAAAGTTAATATGAAGGACAAATTCTAAAAGCAGCCACACATAAGAAAACCATAACCTCCAAGGGGAAGAATATTAGAATGACTGCGTATCTCTCTGCTGAAACTTTTCAAGCCAGAAGATGGTCATAGACCTTTAACCTCCTAAAATAAAACAAATTTCTTTTTCTTTTCTTTTTTTTTTTTTTTTTTGAGACGGAGTCTCAAGCTATCCCCCTAGGTAGAGTGCCATGGTATCACAGTTCATAGCAACTTCCAACTCTTGGGCTCAAGTGAGTCTCCTGCCTCAGCCTCCCAAGTAGCTGGGACCACAGGCGCCCGCCACAACGCCTGGCCATTTTTTGGTTGCAGCCATCATTGTTGTTTGGTGGGCCCGGGCTGGGGATTCGAACCCACCACCTTAGATATATGTGGCTTGGCGTGTTAGCCGCTTGAGCCACAGGCACCGAGCCAATAAAACAACTTTCAACACAAGATCCTGTATCCAGCTAAACTGAGTTTCATTTATGATGGAGAAATTAAATACTTTAATGAAATTCACATGTTGAAGAAATTTGCCATAACTAAATCAGTACTCCAGGGTATTCTCAGACCTATCCTCCATAATGACCAGCACAAATCCTCTACCACAAAAGTAAACTCACTCAGAAACTTTTGATCAAATTCCAACTTCCACAGTGGTGAAAGAATTAAAAATGTCCACTGGACTTTTGAAAAACTCAACACCCAAAATTCTACCAGGCTTATCAATACTCTCAATTAATGTGAATGGCTTAAATTGTCCTCTAAAGAGGTATAGGTTGGCTGACTGGATACAAAAACTCAGGCCATATATCTGCTGCATATAAGAATCTCACCTTGGGTGGTGCCTGTGGCTCAAAGGAGTAAGGCACTGGCCCCATGTGCCAGAGGTGGTGGGTTCAAACCCAGCCCTGGCCAAAAAAAAAAAAAAAAAAAAAAATATCATCTTATCTTAAAGGATAAATATAGACTCAGGGTGAAGGGATGGTCATCTATAATTCAGGCAAATGGAAATCAGAAGAAAGCAGGTATTGCAATTTTATTCGCAGATACAATAGGCTTTAAATCAATAAAAGTAAGGAAAGATAAGGATGGTCCCTTCATATTTGTTAAGGGAAACACTGAAGATGATGAGATTTCAATTATTAACCTTTATGCACCCAACCAGAATGCTCCTCAATTTATAAGAGAGACTCTAACAGACATGAGCAACTTGATTTCCTATAGCACCATAATAGTCAGAGATTTTAACACCCCTTTTGGCAGTGTTGGATAGATCCTTCAATAGGAAACTAAGCAAAGAGGTTTTAAACAAGGCATGCCAGCTTGGTGTTTATAGCACAGTAGTTATGGTGCCAGCCATATGCACTGAGGCTGGCGGTTTGAACTCGGCCTGTACAAGCTAAAACAACAATGACAACTGCAACAAAAAAATAACCAGGCATTGTGGCAGGCCCCTGAAGTCCCAGCTACTTGGGAGGCTGAGGCAAGAGAATTGCTTAAGCCCAAGAGTTTGAGGTTTCTGTGAGCTGTGATGCCACAGCACTCTACTGAGGGTGACATAGTGAGACTCTGTCTCAAAAAGAAAGGAAGAAAGAAGGCATACCATACCTTTTCCCTTGTCACACCATGTTAGACTGCTCATCCCTAAAAACACACAGGTAGCTGCTCTGGAAACGGAATGTTCAACTAAGAGGGAGCAAAAGCTACAGGGCTTTGTCATCAGAGAGAGACATTTGTGGGCCAAAATTCACACAATAAACAAGAGAATTCTTTTTTTTTTTTTTTTTTTTAGAGACAGAGTCTCACTTTGTCCTGCTCAGTAGACTGCCATGGTGTCATAGCTCACAGCAACCTCCAACCCCTGGGCTTAGGTGATTCTCTTGCCTCAGTCACCCAAGTAGCTGGGACTACAGGCCCCTGCCACAATGCCTGGCTATTTTTTGTTGCAGTTTGGCCAGGGCCAGGTTTGAACCTGCCACCCTTGGTATAGGGGGCTGATGCCGCTCAGGAGAATTCTTCACAGCAAAATTGGCAAAGGTCTCTGTTATGAAAGTGCCCCTTGAATCTAGGTTGTAACAGGCACTGAAAGTACAGGTTCTGGTCCAAGAAAACAGGGTGGATTGTATAGGGATGAAAACAGCATAAAACTCAGAAAGCAGATCAGCAGATCTCGAACAATGAAAGAATATTTGAAATCTGGAATAACAGAGTCCCAGCAGCCAAGGAGTTTCACTGGTTCCTTGGTGATGAGGAACTCTTCTCAGGAGCACCTGTGTTCCTGCTGCTGGAACTGTGTAGTAAACTGCATATGGCTGTCGTGCCTTAGTTTGGGCTCAGTCATTCTTAATGAATTGTTTGCTGTGGTCAAGCCCTGAGTTAAACAATACCTACAAATATTGTTATAAATAGCTATTTGGCCTGGGTGAACCCATATGACAGGTGCTCAAAGTTGCTGCTCCGATCATCCCCTTCCCCAACTGGTTTAACAACATTTGGTTTTATTGGAGGGTGCATCAGCACATGCTGTTCTTTGCCTAGAAATCACTGTGTCCTGCCTCCACCTCCAAATTCACTCTTAAACTTTCAGAGCCGGCATAAATATCATCCTTTCTCAAATCTTTCCTGACTCTCACAAGGAGTTATTTCATCACTGCCTCCTCCATCCTGCAGACTTCAAAAATATAACATATATGAAGTTATAAAGCCACTTATTTACCATCTCTTCTCTCCAGATAAAGAGCCAAGTCCTTTAAGTAAAGACTGCATCTAATTCTCCTTGAACCTCTCCCTGACTCCCAGAAATCACTGGCACATTGTAGGCACCTGGAAAGGTTTGCAGACTTTGGTTAAGACCAAGAGGAAGCCAAATCTCATTAGTTCCTGAAACATATCAGTGAAAGGGCACTTGAATTGCTGTGGGCAAATGTGAGATATTAATTGTGTAGTTGGGTAAATAAATCATGATCATCTCCGGTCCAGTAGCTCTTGTCTTTGTATCTGCTGGATACAATAAGTCCAGTTGAAGAAAGATAATGTTTTAGGGTAGACCATGGTTGTACCTTCCACAGTAACCTAGTAGCCAAATTCTTTCTGCAAGCTAATGACATCTTTTTATTTTTATTTTTTTGAGACAGAGCCTCAAGCTATCCCCCTGGATAAAGTGCTGCGGCATCACAGCTCACAGCAACCTCCAACTCCTGGGCTCAAGTGAGTCTCCTGCCTCAGCCTCCCAAGTAGCTGGGACCACAGGTGCCTGCCACAATGCCTCACTATTTTTTGGGTGCAGCCGTCATTGTTGTTTTGGTGGGCCCGGGCTGGATTCAAACCTGCCAACTTAGGTGTATGTGGTTGGCGCCTTAGCCACTTGAGCCATAGGTGCCGAGCCAAGCTAATGATATCTTAACACTTTGGCTTTCAAAATGTATTATCATCATTAAGAAATCATGTGAATTTTTATTTCTAGAAGGACATCATCTGGAGTATAGAGTGAACTAAAAGTAAACAGAATTCTGCCTTTGGAAAGGTACTCAGTTTAATTATCTTGAAGATCTGCCAAGAGTAAGCTACACACACATTGAATGAAGGGGATAATTTTCCTCCCTTCTTCACTCCTTGCCTCCCTCCTTTCTTTCCTTCCCTCCCTCCCTCCTTTTCTCCCTTCCTCCCTTCCTCTTCCTCAAATATTTATTGAACACTTAGATTCTGACAAGTCCTGTTTTGGGTGTAAGAGATAGAAGGTGAAGGAGCCTGTAATCCCCTGCCCCCTAGTTGCTTTCTTAATCTAGACCTTTTCATTTGCCAAAAAGGAAAGAGAGAAGAGATATTCTTTGAAATTTGTAAAAATGAATTGAGAGAAAGAGCTGGCAGCTGATTAACTTTTCACTAATTGAGCAGAAAGCACTTAGAAGGGTAAAAGTTCCCATCAGATAGTAAAATTAATCATTTAATTGCCATAAATCCAGACTGTATTAATTGCTCCTATTATATTCAAATTGCATTGGATGAAAATAAGATGTGGTAAGGGTACTTGGGAACTTCATCATTAGTGCTCTATTGTTCATGTGAATCTAAATTCTTTGCCAAAATGCAGAAATGCTAGCCTTAGTATGTTTTTTTTTCTTTTTTTTTGTTTTTGTTTTTTGAGACAGAGTCTCATCATGTCACCAATGGCAGAGTGTTGTGGTGTCACAGTTCACAGCAACCTCGAACTCTTGGGCTTAAGCCATTCTCTTGCCTCAGTCTCCCAAGTAGCTGGGACCACAGGCACCCACCATAACACCCAGCTATTTTGTTGTTGTTGTAGCTGCATTGCTGTTTAGCTGGCCTGGACTGGGTTTGAACTCACTATCCTTGGCGTATGTGGCCGGTGCCCTACTCACTGAGCTATGGGCACCACCCACATTGGTATATTTATAGATATACTGGGGGAAATAAGGTTCTAAGAGCCTGACTTGCTAGTCTAGACTAATAATTCTCAAAGTGTGTGATCCCCAAACTAGTTGCATTATTGTCACTAGGGAATTTGTTAAAAAGGCAAAGTCTTAGGCCCTAACCCAGAGCTGCTGAATCTGAAACTGTGGGGCGGGGTAGGGAGGCAATCTATGGTTTTGGGCTTTTGGGTTTCTTTTTTTTTTTTTGCCTTTCTTTTTAAGTTCTTATTTTCACTGTAACGTCTTTTTTATATTTCTGTATATTAAGGGGGTACAGATCTTTTTGTTATATGGCTTGAGTCAGGGCTATAAATGTGCCTATCACCTGAACAGTTCATTGTACTCATTAGCTGGGTTTTTCTCCTTCACACTCCCCACCCCCGTGAGACCTTTACTTTCCTCTATGCACTTGTGTGCCCATCACTTAGTCCCCATTTATTGGAGAGTGACTGTAGTACTTGTTTTCTATTCTTGAGCTACTTTTCTTAGGATAATGGCCTCCAGTTCCTTCCAAATTGCTGCAATATTTATCATCTACACATCCAATAAAGGACTAAAAACTAGAATCTACAAAGAACTCAAACAAATCAGCAAGCAATCTATGTTTTAACAGGCACTCTCTCTGTGGTTCTGGTGCATGTCTGAGAGTGACTTACAAGCACTGCTCCCTCTAGTGGGATTCATGGTGTGGGTCCTGCACCAGCAGCAGTAGCAGCCTGAATCTTAGGCCCCATGCCACACCTACTAAATTAGTATTTGTACTTTACCAAGATTCCCACATGATTTGTACACACATTCCATTTTGTGAAGCATTACTCCAGACTATATTGTACCTTGAAGAGCATTGAGCCAGGGCTGCTCTGGGACTCTTCCTATCTCAGTCTTCAAAACAAAGGAAAGATAATAGGCTGTTCCATTCCATGTCCCTCTGTGCTTGGGCGACACTATCTGAAACTGGCATTTTGAAAACTTGGGCAGCACCGAGGTTTCTTGCAGAGCAGACTGCTCCTGTCCGTGACGACTAGGGGTGGCACTACTAGAAACACAGTTTGCTAGTGCCAACAGATTGCCATTAGAATCACTTAAGTGTCAGGATTTTCCTCCTTTTTTAAGATACAGTTAAATTTTCCATCTGAAGGAAAGGTCATACAATGGCCAACATAAGTGGGCCAAATAGATTTGCAAAATAATGAGTAATAGGAGAAATTTGGGATTTCTCAGCCTGGTATTTATTATCTTGGCATCTGGAAGGACCAGTACAGCCAAATGACTACTAAGACACTGCAATCCTGCCCTAGTGGGTTGGTAAAGAGCTACTGTCCTCCTGCCACCCTGGCAGCCCAGCTCTTCTTTGGGGCTTTCCTTAGATTTTCCCATGACTCAGCACTCAGCAATCAAAATATTTTTGCCTGGCACATCAGCAGCCCTTAGGGCCTTAAACAATGTAGTTTGCATCTCTTTGGACTTGAATATTATTAAGGTTCATCAAGGGTATTTTTTATCTATTGAGATGGTATAAGTTTATCAAGGTAGCGAATTACTCTAAAATATTTTCTAATGTTAGCCCATCTAGGAGAAGTATTTCTGGGAAAAATCCATTTTGTTCATGTTATATTTTACATGCATCACTGGATTTGTTTTACTAACATTTTGTTTAGCATTTTCCCTGGTATAGTAACAAGTAATAAGTAATGAGATTGTCCTGTGACTTTTCTTGTTCTTACTTTATCAGACCAAACATCAAAGTTATGCTGAACTCATTAAATGATTCTTTATTTACCTGAGAGAGCTCTTAATAAGACCGGAATTATTCATTTGATGAATTTTGATAGAACTCGCTGGTTAAATAGTTGGAGACTGAAGCTTTTATTGTTGATAAATTTTTAATTGAAAACAGAAATTCTTGGCCAAGCCCATAGCTCAGTGGGTAGGGTGCCGGCCACATACACCCAAGCTGGTGGGTTTGAAGCAGCCCTGGGTCAGCTGAACAACAATGACAAGTGTAACAAAAAAATAGCAGGGTGCTGTGGCGGACACTTGTAGTCCCAGCTACTAGGGAAACTGAGGCAAGAGAATCTCAGAATCTGAGACTCTGTCTCAGAAAAAAACCAAAAGAAAAAAGAATCAGAATAGCCATTTATCAAAATAAATAAATACAATTTATAAAAACACACACACAAATTCTATAATGATTATAATGTTCACTGATTTCTGCACTGTCTCCCACTTTGGCTAATATTAAGTAACCAACAGTTTAATAATCAGCTTCAAAATTCCTGGTTCCCAGTCTGAGTTAGCTGTAGAACATCCATGTATAGGGCTGTATCTTTTGGGATTTTTACTGGAGTCACATTATATTTTTTTAAAAAATTGTCCATTTCATCTATTTTGAAATTTATTAGCACAAAATGGTACTATCCTTTGGCATCTTTCAAATCTCCACACCATATATGGTTATGTCCTTTTCATTTTTAATGTGATTTTCTTGGTCAATCATGCTGACAGCTTATCAGTTCTTGTCTTTATTCAGCCTTTCTACTGTATGTGTGTCTTATATGGCTTTAACTTCTATTCATCTTTATTTTTTTTTTTTCATCTACTTATCAGGTCCTGGTAGGAAATAGATGGCATACTTAAAGGAAGGGTTAAGAGTTTAATGAGGAGAGTATTTACGTAGATGCCAGGGATAAAGATACCAGCAAGAGATGAATTATGCAGAACCAGCAACAACAGGAAGCCATTATTACACCTGACTTGTGAGGGGAAAGAAGGTGGTCTGTTTCCAGACCCTGAGAGAGAGCTGTAGTCTTAAGAGACAGGCTGCTCAAGAAAAGCTGTGGTTCCGGCTCCACAAGGAGGGAGCAGAGAATAAAACCCTTATCTCTCTTCCTACCCTTTCATGGCAGGTTACCCATTGGACAAACCAGCTGTAAAGCAGCTAGGATGCTGCATCCTTATAGGCAAGGCTCTGGGGGACACAGAACAAGGGAGAGAAGGGCACCCAGTGGGTCTAGAGGGGCATCCTGAACACAGCCAGTGGGGAGACTTAGCTCATTTCCTTTAGTCTCTCCAATTCCCCCAAATTTTATTTAAGGCTATATATTTCCCTTTAAGTGCTATTTTAACTTCATCTCATAAATTGTAAAATTCATTATTGTTCGTTGCCAAATGTTTTGTAAACTCTGTTAAGATTTTTTCTATAACCTGTGAATTATTTAGACGTGTGTTTATTTCCACACAACAGGGGTTTTGGTATTGACTTCTAACTTAATCATTCTGTGGTCTGAGATGACTTATGTGACACTAGTTCTTGGTAACTTTTTGAGACTTGCTTTCTGTCCTAGTACATAATGTTCTCTCTGTGTTTGAAAATACAGGATGTTTTGAAGTATTAGGTATAGCACTCTGTAAATGTCTGTTAGTTCCCATTAGATCAAGCTTCTTTGTTGTTTCTCAAATTTTCTATGCCTTTACTGATTTTTGTCTTCTTGACCTATCCATTACTGAGAGAAGGGCACTAAAAACTGTCAGGATTATGGTAGGTTTTTAATATTTCTCTTGATTTCTATCAACTTCTGATAATACATTTGAAAAATATATTTAAGTAGACAGGGAGAATTTCAGTCATCATTTCTCCCTGAAGAAGTCAACTCTTTATAATATGTACTGACCTTCTTATCTTTTGTGTTCTTATTTTCTAAAAGTCTACTTTTATGGACCTTAATGTACCTCTACCAGCTTTATTTTGGCCAATATAATATTGACATGTCTTTTTATCTTGGTTCTGTCATCTGGAATCACTTTTCTTCTTCAGGATGAATATTCATTATAATTTTCTTTAGTGAGAATCTGTTGGTCCATCTGTTAGGCATTTTTAAATGTCTTTATTTGTTCTTGTTCTTCAAAAATCTCTTTTCCTATGCTTGTAATTCTGGATGAACATCACTTCCCCAAGGGAATTATTTTCCCCTCTATTCATTACCAAGTCCTAAGCTGCAAATTTCCCCCTGTAATTTCTGGGGGATCATATAGGAGTATCAATGAGGGCTAATTTTTGCAGGTTGAGCCATGTAAAATCACATTTTTTGTAATGGCAAGTTTTTAGAGTTCAACTTCATTGCTTACCCATATGCTCAAATTAGGTGCTTTTGGCAGGATCCTAGCTATAGATGGAGAGGTTTGCTATAAGATAAATCCATGTTGGTTGGGCCATGGCTTTATCATCTGTCTTCCATACTCTGTGAGCCCATGGAAATAGTAAGACCAGTTTTAATATTTAGTTATTTTAGTTGCTATTTTTTTTTTTTGGCTTTGACAATTTTTTGGTTTCTTGAAAGCTTATCAGTGTATTTTAGTGGAATCATTTAATTTTCATTGGAAGCATTAGTTAATATATTCAGTCTGTCATATTGTCAGAAACTGAAGTGTGTCTCATTACCCTTTATTGTTAAACAATTTTCATCGAGATATAATTCACATAGCATAACATGCACTCTTAAAGTAAGCAATACAGTAGTTTTTAGTATACGAACAAAGTTGTATCAACATCATTGGTATCTGAATCTAAAACATTTTTATCATCTCCAAAGAAACACTGTACCCTTTAGCAGTCAATCTCCATTTCTTCTTCCTATCAGCCTTTGGCCACCACTTGAGTATTTTCTGTTTCTATAGATTTATCTATTCTGGACATTTCTTATAAATGGGGTCACATAATATAGAGTATGATTGTTTGTAACTGGCTTCTTTCACTGAACATGGCATTTTCACAGCTCATCGTGTTATAACATGTGTCATTCATTCATCCCTTTTTTGACTGAATAATAGTCCATTGTATGGGTACACTGCGTTTTGTTTATCCATTCATCAGTTGGATAAATAAAATAAATAAATGAATTAGAGGTTTTGAGAAATTTTGCCGTAGGTGACTTCTTTAATCCAGTATTTTTTAAAAATTTGTTTTTGCCAAGGAGTAGCTTCTTGACATAATATTAACATACTGTATTATCTATTTTTATGTAATTTATCAATTTATTGTATCATTTGGTCAGATAGGTTTGGGAGATGCTGGAGTTTCTTCTGTGGGTGGGAGAGAGATGCTGTTCCTGGTAACTACATTTCCGTCTTCCCTCTTCTTGTAAGAAGGTAATTATCTCTCTCTCTCTCTTTTTCTATTTACCTATCCTATGCAGGTTTTTGTTTGAATAGCAAAAGCACTGTCTGTGGCTAATGGTTTCAACTGATGTCACAAAAGAGGAGAGGTGGCCATATTTGTTGGTGTACGTTTGTTGATAGGGAGCTTTATGGGAAATTTGCAAAGAAACCCTCCTTCATTCCACGGCTCTTAGAAACACCACAAGCAAACATAAGCTCTTTACTGGGTCTCTAAGTGCCTCAGCAATGATTTGAGCAGTAGTCATGTGCGTCTGTTATAAGTTTTTCTTTGTTAAGATCCCAATTTTAAGAGCATCAATAGTATTAAATATCATTCTTGAGTGGGAGGTTGATTTTAAAATGACAGATGAGAAAACAAGATGGGATTGATGCTAATTGCCTTACTGCTAGGCCCACAGACTTTTGTGAGAACTGAGACCAGACTTATTCTAAGGCATTGCTCCTCCCCACATCCCTCCCATTTGAGAGCCAGGAAGCAAATTGCTCAGGGGAAACCCTGTCAGGCAACTGCAGCCTCCTTGAAGATGGACAGAGCAACATGCATGTACATGCTATTAGGAGCAAGTGAGTCACTGCGTTTGGCATCCTAGCCCATCTGTGCCCGCGGCACAGAAACAGTAGTCATTTTCTTTAAGCAACACTTGGCCATGACTACATGAAGTTGCATATGATGATGAGAAGGCTGAGGAAAGAATATGAATTCCCCAGCCTTCAGCCCAGAAGCCCTGTTTCCCTTTGTTTCAGGTCCAGAAATGTAGTTTTGCTTAACACCTCCCTCCAGAAGGTGAGACCTGGTCTGAAGGACCCTGGGAAGGCCACGTTGGGCCAAAGGGCCAATTGGGAATTTAGAGAAGCTTTGGGGTGAGTCTGATGCCAGGAAACAGAGACGTGAACTTGAATGAGCAGGGCAAAAGGGTCCTCATAAGAAATATTCTCCAGTCTGTTTACTTTCTGTGATTCTGGAGTGCTTCAGCCTAGATATGTGTCAAGACTCTGCCGAATGCTTTATCGACCTCTGACTTTAATCTGTAAAATAGCCCTAGGATGAAGTTCTGTAATGATCCTTATTTTACAGATGTTGAAACTGTGGTTCAGAAAGGTAAAGTCACCTTTCCCAGATCATTCATTACTGAGATTCTGCCACCTGAATCCCTGCCCCTAGCCACTGCGCCATGCTGCCTGCCTTCACGAGTGTGTGCCATGTTTTATGAGCAGAAAAATGCACTTTTACATTTCCTTCCATCTGTGCTTTAATTTTGTTTGTTAATTTATGATTATTCCCATAGTGCAGAAGAAAAACTGAGGCACAGAGACTCTAGTGACTTGCTGAAGGTCTCTTAGTGACAAGGCTCCAATCCATACTTTCTCTGAGTTTCTTCCCACCCATGCTGCTCTTTTTTTTTTTTCTTTTTTAAATTTGGAACTAAAAAAAGGATTATGTTTATTGAGGGCAAAGGGATGCAAACAATGTAAAAAACAAAAGCTCATCTGGCATTTAATTAACTTTTTCTTCTCCGCTTGGCGAATGGGAGTTGGATTTTATTTGTATATAGTCTAAGGATCCTGATCTGCTCATGAAATCCTTATCCAGGGAGAAGCTGTGGGGCGGATGTCTGAAGCAATCCTTTGAGAGAACACTTTTCTGGGCAGAGTAATTGCTCGGTTCTGCCTACTTCTTGCCCTTCTGCTTCATGTGTACTACAAAATAGTCGTTGCACGTGATGGTGAGGCCCGCGATTAGGGAAACGAAGCTCTGGAAGCCACTTTGCCCTCTGGGCACTGGTCCAGAGCCTTCATTATTTTGTCTAAGGCCAGAAGGTCTTTTTGATTTTCCAAAAATCCCGGGAACTCCTCCACGAGCACTCTGAGGTCCTCCTTTGTTAAGTAGCCTTTATCCCTGGCAAATTTGTGAAACATGAACATCATGGTTTCCATGGCGTGCTCCATCTGAAATGGCATTTTGGTGAGGTCTACTGAAGTCTGGGTGGGCGGACGCTAGCTGACTGAGGCACGGGCCCCCTGTTGCTCTTTGAAATGTTTCCCAACCCCTGCTTTCCTAGCCTGAATGCATGGTCATTTGAGGTCAATTTGAAGTGAGTGAGGAATCGAGCTGGAATCCAATTGATTACTGACAGTACATGTGAAGCCCTTAGAATGGAAAATTATTAATATTGTTGTTTTCAAATACAAGACTCACCCCAAAACTTCCCATGAACACAACCTATAGTTATAGTTTGAAATGAATCGTTTCACTGTCTCTCTCTCTCTCTCTATATATATATATTTTTTTCTTTTTTGCAGTTTTTGGCTAGGGCTGGGTTTGAACCCACCACCTCCAGCATGTGGGGCCAGCTCCCTACTCCTTAGAGCCCAGGAGCTCCCCCCACTGACTGTTTCTTAATGCTCCTCATCATGAATAACAAACAAACTGCTGTAATAAAACTTTGGCAAAACTGTAAGTTGCCTAAATAAAGTCACTCAGTATTCACTTTATGGTCACTTACGGGACTTGAGGCTGTGCAAATGGTAGAGGGGAAAGAAACTAAAGCTGGCAAGGCAAGTAGTAGAAGGAAAAACAGAGAATTGTAGTACTTTGAGTTAAGATCCACTGGAATGGAATATGAATTGCCTTATTAAAAAAAATTCTTTGTGGGCTTGGCGCCTGTGACTCAAGTGGCTAAGGTGCCGGTCACATACACCTAAGGTGGCGGGTTTGAATCCCCAGCCCGGGCCCGCCAAACAACAATGATGGCTGCAACCAAAAAATAGCTGGGCATTTTGGTGGGCGCCTGTGTTCCCAGCTACTTGGGAGGCTGAGGCAGAAGACTTGCTTGAGCCCAGGAGTTGGAGGTTGCTGTGAGCTGTGATGCCACTGCACTCTACCTAGGGGGGTAGCTTGAGGCTGTCTCAAAAAAAAAATTCTTTGTGAATTCAACTTTAGTTGTTTAACATAAATAAAAACTCTGACAGATTTAAGTCTGGTCCAGGTGCTCATCTCTCTCTTAATGTCTATTTATATATACTAAAATATGTATAGAGGACATGTTATGATGTCTGAGATTTGATTCCAAATAATCCAGTGTCATTGTTACCGATTCTGAGTAACCTAAGAAGTATTAAGACATTAGTGTGGAGAAGATTTCACAAAAATTATTATTTTATAGTGTCAGAGTTACACTAGAATTCTTGTGACCCAAATAGCCAACTTACAGATTAAACACCATTTCAACCAGGAAAGGGATGAGAAGATAATCATTTAATGTCTATTTTATCCTTTTTTTTTTTTAACCTTTTCTCATTTAATGCTCACAAATTTGGGGGATAAAGTAAGTAAATAATATTGACCATTCGTTGACCACTCTTGACACTATGGGTACATGTGGGTTCATTATGATATCTTCTCTGTTTTGTATTTTTTTTGAAAATTCCCATAGTATAGTTTCTGAATTTTTTTTTAAGTACTTCTTGTAGCCAACTAGTGCCATCTATGGGTCATGCATGGGAACTGTCATGTAAGGGAGGAAGACTTCCTGAATTGCTGATAAGCATGAGACACCTGGCTGCTCAGTTATTTGAGGGACTACACTTTGGGCAGTTGATGTGCGTGCTCTCACTTTGGAGTCACAGGGTTAGAGATATTATGAAAGATGAACTTCCCATGTGTTATTCATAGAGACAGAGCTTCACACAAGATCTGATCTTGCTCTCAATAAATGCTCATAGATAAAAAGAATGATGATGAAGCAATTTTTTGCAGAAATATTACATATTACAAAGTTCATGGGGTTTGGGTCCCAAAGTGTTGATTCAGCCATATCAGTTAGTTTCGTTCAAAAGGTATGATTTGGCTTGGCACCTGTGGCTCAAGTGGCTAAGGCACAAGCCACATACACCTCCGGTGGTGGGTTCGAATCCTCAGTCCGGGCCCGCCAAACAACAATGATGGCTGCAACCAAAAAATAGCCAGGCATTGTGGCGGGCGCCTGTGGTCCCAGCTATTTGGGAGGTGGAGGCAGGAGACTCACTTGAGCCCAGGAGTTGGAGGTTGCTGTGAGCTGTGATGCCACAGCACTCTACCCAGGGGGACAGCTTGAGGTTCTGTCTCAAAAAAAAAAAAAGGTATGATTTATTTATCTGTAGAAACAAGTAGCATATAGGAAGTGTTTTTTGTTTTTGTTTTTGTTTTTTGAAACAGAGTCTCACTTTGTTACCCTTGGTAGAGTGCCATGATGTCACAGCTCACAGCAACTTCCAACTCTTGGGCTTAAGCGATTCTCTTGCCTCAGCCTCCCAAGTAGCTGGGACTACAGCACTGCCACAACACCTGGCTATTTTTCTGTTGCAGTTGTCATTATTGCTTAGCAGGCCCGGCCTGGGCTTGAACCTACCAGCCTTGGTCTATGTGGATGGCACTGTGGGCACTGAGCCCATATAGGAAGTTTTTTGAACTTTTTTTCTTTGAGAGACAAGGGTCACAAGAATTCCAGTGTAACTCTGACATTGGAAAATAATAATTTTTGTGAAATCATCTCCACACTAATATGTCTTAATATTTTTTAGGTTACTCAGAATCTGTAATAATGACTGTTTTCTGGAGTTCAGAGGCTCAGGGGCTAGACTTTTGCCATGTAATATATTTGAGCCTCTCATTTATTTGACCCTCTTTTGTTCAAATGGCCAACTTACAGACTAAAAACCATTTCAACCAGGGAAGGGATCAGATGATAACCATTTAATGTCTATTTTATCTTAATGTTTTACCTTTTCTCATTTAATTCTCACAAGTGTTGGTATTTATATTAGTTTTCTAGGGCTGCCACAGACTGAGTGATGTAAGCACTAGACATTTATTTCCTCACAGATCCAGAAGCTCGATGTTAAGAACAAGGTATTGGTAGGTTGGGTTTTCTGATGGCCTTTCTTCTTGGCTTGTAAATAACCATGTTCTCCATGTGTCTTCACATGGTCTTCCCCCTGTGTGTATCGATGTCCTGATCTCCTGTTCTTACAAATACACTAGTCCTATAGAACTAGGGTCCACTCCAATGGCTTCATTTAATTTCAATTAGCTCTTTCAAAGCCACATTCTGAAGTACTGGGGATTGGGACTTCAACATGTGGATTTTTGGAGAGGACACAAATCAGCCCATAATAATATTATCATCATTATTTCATTTTTTGCCAGTGCTGAAGCCAAACAAAACTTGGAGAATATTTCAGTATCCTTCTCCAAATTTCATATCTTGGAAGTAGCACTGTCTGGATTAGAGTCTGGATTATTTACACACTCCTCTCCTTCCTACACTGCAAACTGGTGGCCTCTTGACCCCTTTCTTCATGCTAGAAGACACTTTTCTTGTTCTGACCTTCTCTTGGCAGAGTTGAATGTCATCCTCTCAGCTCTTTGCTGCTTTGAGAAAAACAAAGTTTCTGTTGTTCTTGCTCATATTTTAGCATTAACTAAAGGTTTTAAAACCTACAACATATAAATTCAATTATATTTATTTCAGTAATAACTAAAGGTTTTTACTGCTCACTTCTCCAGGAAAATAGACATGGGCTGGAACAAATAGGAAAGTGGTAAGCCATGCTTGTCCTTATTTCCCCATCTGCTGTCTGGACTTCCTTCTTGGTGAGCTCCTTAGGGCCCAAGCCTTTCTATTTCCTATGTTCATCCTGCAGGTGAATTATTCATCAGTTTCTTCCCTCTTTCTTTGCTCTCCCATTTTTCTTTTTTTTTTTTTTTGAGACAGAGCCTCAAGCTATCCCCCTGGGTAGAGTGCTGTGGCATCACAGCTCACAGCAACCTCCAACTCCTGGGCTCAAGTGAGTCTCCTGCCTCAGCCTCCCAAGCAGCTGGGACCGCAGGGACCT